>CM036314.1:41762929-41917313 GCA_020567845.1 Rhododendron henanense subsp. lingbaoense | reverse complement strand
TTCCGAGCAAAAGATCATCCCAGTTATCTCATTAATACATTTTCAGTTTGTTTTGGTCACGCTTATCACTACATACGGAAACAATGACTATGTATTAAGACGTTTTTTTACCAGTACATGGTGGCTGACTTTTGAGATGGCTACGGATACCACAAAAATTGACCATACTTACCACCACAACGTTGGGGCTATTACTTACCATGTTTTTTGCTATTACTTACCTTTCTAAATGAAAACAATGACTATGTATTGAGACTTTACCACTTCCTAGGTCCAATAAACTCATTATAGTTAATAAAATTGGTCTGTTCAATTCAAAAAACTTATTAGTCTGACCTTTGGCATTAGTTATGTTCCCACATACCCATAACCAATTCCAACTCCTGTTTGAAAGCTATCAATCACCTTGGCTCATGTTCCCAACATCAAGCCTGATTATTGTTAATTTCATACTTACCATAGAATAAGGCTACGCCTAATCATTGTTACCACCATAACATTAAACCATTAGCTGTGTTCCCACATCTCCATACCCAAGGCATGACATCCATTAACCATGGTAAAAAAAGGCCACCAAGGTATATCAAGTTTAATGATCCACGTGATCCAGATAAACAAAAAGGAGGCTGCAATTTACACCCAATTAACAAAAATACAAGCATCTTTCGTGTACATGTAATTGTTTATCTCCATCCGTCCCAATTCTTTACCGTGCCACTTTTTAATTGATTATATATTGCAATCTATCTTTAGGTGATTTTGAAAATATCTTTTAAAAGAGCTCATTGAGATATATCAAATAAGATCCATATTGCTCTGTTTGGAACCATGAAAAGGAAAGGGAAACGAGAGGAAAAATTTACTATTTACTTCACTTGAAATTCTTATTTTCATCACTTTTTCTCTTCCAATCAAATAATGAAAGGAAAAATTCTTCATTTCTTTTTCTTTCATTTCCATGGGTTCCAAACAGAGCTTAGGCTTTCAATTTTTTTTTCCAACCCGCGTAGGATGTAACAGGAGAGAGGGGCTCAATAAATGGAAGAATATCCAAAGACACAGGAAAAACGGGGGCATGGATGCTCCAATACCGCCTTGGGGCATCACAGCTGGATCCCTTGACTCCAAACAAGCTTGTAGATAAACCATAGTGACACCTAGGGTTGTTGACTGTTGAGTCCATAGATTGGAATCTTTAGTGGATAGGGTTTCTCAATGATGAAGTGCAAAGCAAAGATGCCCACTCCCTCGGCTTTCTTATGAAGTTAACTTAAGTATGGAAATTTTGTCTTTATTTGAATTTTTTTTGCATTTCTTAGTTTTGTGTCAAAAATTTTGACGGCTATTGATTTGTTTCGACGAGAGGAATCGGAAAAGTAATAATATTTCTTTACTTTTACCCAAGTATTTTGAGAAGTTACAACTTTTTAGGGCAAAAAGTCTCAAAATACTTTGGTAAACATGAAAACTTTTTACTTTTCCGATTCGTGTCGTCGAGACGAATCAATAACCCACAAAATTTTGACGCAAAACCAACAAATGTGAAAAAAATTAAATAAGGGCAAAATTTTCAAATTTAAGTTAAGTTTAAATTGAGTCCATAAGAACGCAAAGTATTGGGTTTTTTCGATTAATTTGCAAGCTTAGTATTGAGCAATATGCCATGTCAAATCCTTCTAAATAGCTTTCCCCATTGCTTTTGCAGAAATTCCCCATTGGAGGGTGCTAACAAGCACCTCTAACCACAAGGACTTGGGCAATTGGGAATGAGAAAAACAGTAAGTGTTTGTTCTCCATGAGATTGTATGTTCAAGTTTCACGGAGGCCATATCTTACAAACCTTGGGGCAATTATTGAGGTGCGTGCAAACTGGCCCGAACATCCGGCTATAAAAGAAGCACCCGAATAATGAGCGCACAATAGCAAAGTGCAAGGTGGAAAGAATGACCCCACTTTGGAAGGATGTGATAGGAATTCCTTTAATGGACATTGGTTGGCAATGATCAAAAAAAAAAAAGACATTGGTTGGCAATTTGCACCGGGGAACAAGAATCAGAGGTACTTGTCAAGTGCCTAAAAATGGCCACAAATTGGCCAAATTTTAATTGCATGCTGCGGTAAGCCGCATCGCGGCGCATTATAGCAGGTTATTCTAGTACTTTTTTTTTAGGCATTATTAAGAGATGGGATTTGCCATGGAGAGTCAATTCATCATGCTAATTTTGTGTTCAATGAGAGGTTACAATAAACAAAGTTAATTGTCTTAATGGAGTTGGCACCTTTGTTTTAGTGTGATCCGACTGAATGGCTTTATGTATTTTATTATTAGTGAACATTTTGTTTTCGAAGGGTGAATCATGGCATCCAACTATGGTAAAAGGGTACATATTGGAAGTGGAGAAAAATAAAATAAAAAAATAAAGAATCGTGATCGTATCATGTAACATCTTCTCATGTGATATTCATGTTAATCCGAAATGAGATTAACCACGATCTCACTTGACAATTTAAACCGTTCATTTTATAAGTCTAAATGTGTATATCATTCATGACAAAAATTTGCTTGATCTGATCATATTGATCGTAAGAGAAATCAACAGTTAGACACTGACTGCCTATTTCACATTTGGCAATTATGCTTTGTTCAGTTCGATACTGATGTTGCATCAAGTTGGTTTTTAGCCATAAGTGATAAGCCTATCGAGGCTTTCAAAATGAACAACTTGAATCGTTAAGCAAGATCATGATCAGTCTTATGTTACAATGCCAAGGGTTCTAAGTTATTGTATTTTTGGGAGAGAAGAGAGAGAAGGGGGTTTTCATGGCTGTCGTGTAGCACACCAAGGACTAAAGCAGAACACAATAATTACTCCTATTTTAAAGCCACGAATAAACTTAGTATTATTAATAAAATAAAATGTAGGGCTAATATGTATATGAACGTGTTCGATAAATTATGCAGGTTAAGTAGTTTAAAGTTTAAACTTGTTGGGGATCTATGAAAGAAGACACCATAGGATTAATGGTGAACGGAGCACTTTCCAATATATTACTACTAGTTTGCTGAAATAAAATTTAAAATAACGTATTGTCAGCCGAAAAGTACAAGAGAAATAAGTATTAAGTACTTATTTTTTTAATTAAAAGTGATGTATTGTGAGAGAATGACCTATCTCGTAAAATGGAAAATAAGTACTTAAAAAATAAGAATTTTAGTGGAACGGGGCCTTAGGTAGTTGATTCCAGAATTTCACGAGGAAAAAATAATGGTCACTGGATTAATTTTTGGAGAAACTTGGAAATTGTCGGGATAGGTTGCCGGAGTTTGAGGCATGCAGGAGATGACTGTCTACAATTTTTTAGGCTTGCTGGAGGTGATACTCGAAATTGGAGGCTATCAGGGTTCGAGTTACTTGAGTTCATCGTCAACCGAAGGTAAGTTGCCGGAGTAAGGTGTCTAGTGTGGTGGTGGTGGTGGTGATGAGTTAGCGTGGCTTTAAAGAATGCAATTGTGAGAGGGTTTATTTATTTACCAAGTCTCCCAGATTTTTTGGATCAGATCGGATTCGATCCATTGATAGGCCTAATTCAGTGTATTGTGTTGTACTCCTACCTTTACTAGCTTGAAATGACTTCCTTACGTTGGTATAGCAAGCAAATAATTGGGGTTGCAGCTGATTGGGCTTCTAAACTTGCTCCAACGGAGCCCTAAAATGGTTGTCAAAACTCTCATCATTTACCTTCCAACAGAGTACACCGCCGCTGCTTTGCAAAACTCCTAGCGCAACGTAGGCGGTCAAGCGGTACACCTGATTGTACTCTTGCTTCTCCTTGTTTCCCATCTTTTTCATAAGCCGAGGTTTTCAGCTCTCACAATGTTTATATGCTCCGTATTTATTAGCATAAGAGATAGAAACACAAATAGACTTTTCGTGAAAATAGTCGCGATAGCGACACGTGACATCAATGAATTCCTCTAGTTTTGTAATTTTGAAAGATGAGAAACATTCTATTGACCAATAAAAATTCATAATATTACCATTTAAAGTGGACCTCGGCCTCATTTACCACATTCTACCTCCACTGTGATATGGGATGCATTATAGGACCCATAACTTTGAGATAGTGGAACAGTCAACCTCTCCAATATACTATATTTTCGATTAAACCTTTCAATTGGTTGAAAGGCATCAAATTCCTTTAGACTATGCCCAATAATTTTATTTTATTTTATTTTTTTAACTCAGTGTTTGGGCTATCTTACGTACATCTTGACTAATCCTATGTCCCAATTCCACCATTCACTTTTGGGGAGCCCAATAAAAGCCGAAGCAAAGCTCCATATAGACTGGCAAAAAAAAAACTGATAATACCTAGATTTCAACTTAAAATCTTAGGAGAGAGCAAACCCAAAGAACCAGGCCAACCCGAGTTGACTCTAAATTATCCACGCATGGAAGCCCAGAGTTCGGCTAAGAAAAATGTGGGCCAAATCTGGAGGACATGTCCACCCAACTGACCCAACTTTAAAGATTACAGACTTCCAAGAAATAAGTACAGTGAGAAAAATCTCAAGCCAAATGATCTAAAGCTAATAACCATCACCAACCTCTAAAATAAAAAAATTATCGAAGGTTTTTTTTTATTTTTTATTGTCAATATTGTATACATCAGTGAGACATTAGCGGGGGAATTAGTCAGTTACTTCACAGGAAGTCCAGAAACTGTCCATAGTCTTGAACCCTAAATGCCTCTGACAAGGCTCAAACCCTGACTTCTTTTGTGGGAGGACCAGGAGATAACCGCTGCGTTACAAGCCCTATACTTGATGAGGGTAAAAATAGGTATTTAACTGGTAAAGAACCCTCAGGTATAGGCCTGTCAATGGATCGGATCCGATCCGGATCCGATCCGAAAAATCCGATCCGGATCCGAATCCGAATCCGATAACGTCGATCCGATAATCCGATAATCCGAATCCGATAACGGATTCGGATCCGGATCGGATTCGGATCGGATCGGATTAAATCCGTTATCAATCCGAATCCGAACTTTATTTTTTTAAACTTTTTTTAAAATTTTTTAAATTTTTTAAAAAAAACAGTAAATTTTTTATTTTGAAAAAAAAATGTTTAAGAAGTTGTATTTTTATTTTCAATTTTTTATTTTATTTTTTTTTGGAAAATAAATTTTTTTTAAAAAAAATATTTTTTTTTCCCTAAAATTTTTGAAGTAAAAAAGTTTTCGGATCGGATTCGGATTTTCGGATCGGATCCAAATTTTTCGGATCGGATCCGGATTTCCACTATCGGATCTGAGTCTTATCGGATCCAGTCTTATCGGATCCGGATTCGGATCCGGATCTGTCGGATTCGGATCGGATCCGATCCGTTGACAGGCCTACTCAGGTATAGGTATTGTGTGAAGGATAGACTCCTTACTCCCTTCATCAACACCAGAGAAAAAGAACAAACTTTTTGTTTTTGCAAATTTGGTTGAAGTCCAAAAAAGTGGTAAAACTGATCCAAGGCCCTTTAATTATCTCAATAGAAGAACTGTCAGGCCCAGCTGATAGGAAAAGATCATCAACAATGGCAAGGTGAGATGTATTGAAGGTACTGTTGTACCATGTGGCTACAGATCGGAAAATTGTTCGAGTGCATGGACCAACATCAATGTGCGGTCGTGAAGGGGCCACCACGTGGTGGCACTAAATAATCTCTCCAGCAAACCGTCCTTCACCAAATCACTGGGGCTAACTCAGTTGGTTAGGACTCTTGCATCTCACTGGGAGGTCAGAAGTTCGAGTCTTCCCACTTGCGTGTGGGTGTTCTTTCTTTTGAATTTGTTGGGATTATTTCTCTCATTTTTTTGATAGGCGGTGGTTGTTTCTCTCCTTAATGGGGCTTATAGTTGAGTTGGGCTTATTTATCCTGTTGGTTCAGTTGTTGAGCTTGGTTATTTCGTGGATTCTCACACAATGGATGTAGTATCCCATGATTTGTACTTTGTACTTCATACATGATGTAATAATCTCTCCTACTGATTGACAAAAAAAAAAAAATCATCCTTCACCAATTTTACTACCCAATCGAAATCCGTAACATTTCGTTTTCCCCCAATACAGAAACGGGTAAACAATATTGTTGCAAACTTGCACTGAACGTAGTAATATTTGTTCTTAAAACCAGAGAAGCAACATGTTTTCTAGTGACTTCCAAACCACAGGCACCATCAAACGATGGAAAATTTCAAAATGGCACCTGAACTGGGGACTCAATGTCCCATTAATACCTGAACTTTACTTTATTTCAATTAGACACTTATACTTACAAAACCCCCCAAATTAAGACACCTGCCGTTATAATCCGTCTAATATGTCAAAATATGTGCTGACGTGGCAAGTTTCTACCATTATGTGTTCCATTGGTGGGAAGGTCTAGCAGTGTGGATGGTGGTGCATGATTGGTGGCGGACTTGCGATGGTTGGTGATGGTGATGGTGGATGTAGTACGCTATGTTATGAGAGGTGAAAAGCTCGTTAACAAGGGTGGATAAATGGGTGTGGGTGTTGACATGACTTTGCCGGAATTAATGGAGGTAACCTACACACACAGAGAGGGAGAGAGAAAGGCAACGGAGTTAATTGCTATGACGGTGGGGAGGAAGGAGAAGACGAGGAGAGAGGCGGGGAGGGAATGAGAGAAGAGGGGCTTTGATTTCATGCTCTGCAAGGGATGGATGTCATGTGCCAAATGGGGCACTTAACGAAAAAACATGTCACGTCACCACATATCTTGACATATTGGATGGAATATAGTTGCAGGCGTCTTAATTTGGGGGGTTTTTGTAAGTACAAGTGTCTAATTGAAATAAAGTAAAGTTCAGGTGTTTATAGGACATTGAGTCCAAAGTTCAGGTATCATTTTGAAATTTTCCTATCAAACAACTAGATTGAAAGAAAATTGATTTTAGCACTCCAAAAATTGATAGAGGGGCTCCAAAACGACGTTGTTTTGTGTATCAACACAGTTCACTTTTGGAGCCCCTCCATCAATTTTTGGAGTGCCAAAATCACAATCCAGATTGAAAAACACATAGACAACAAACACAAATCATCCCCCAAAGCAAACATCATGTACGAAAAACAAATTATACATGTTGTAGATAACCGGAAAGTAGGTGTAATGATTATATGTCCCCTGAAAAAATTGAAAATTTTAAAATGGACTCTCATTTAGGAAGGGAGGGAGTATTATAGTTCTGCTGCCAACAAAGAGAAAACCCACAACTGCTTTCATCTTCTTCTTCTCCGTACTAAAATCTGAATGAAAATTAGGAAGATTGAATCGAAAACCTACACATATCGGATTGAGCTAATTTCTCGTGGACGCACTCGGTTTGTTTTTTTAAAATTATTGAACGGTTCGGATTTTCCGTGCTGGATCCAAAATGGACCCCGTGTGACCATCGGTGCAGAATCGGTAAAGCCACCATCAGTGGCTGTGGAAGGACTCTTAATTTATGCAGTAACTCTACACACAGATTTTTTGCACACAAATCTTGCACAAATCACGGTGTGGGGCCCACTACGAGTCCCACACAAACAATCCGAGCCGTTCATTAAATGTAAAACATTTTTTCTAGGGTCCTCGCAAAAAATTAGCTCAATCCGATACCTATAAGTGCTCGATCCAATCATCTACTTTTTCATTATCCGAAAATCTCAATGAAAATTTAGACGATTGGATCGAGTACTAATAGATATCGGATTGAGCTAATTTTTTACGGAAACCCTTTAAAAAAATGTTATACATTTAATGAACAACTTTGATATTTTGTGTGGGACCCGTAATGGGCCCCACACTCTGATCTGTGTGCAAAAATCTGTGTGTAGCAGTGTTGCCTGGTACAATACTAGGTAGTAAACTTATGTGAATCGAAGTGCTTTTAATTTGTGTGGCCTTGGGATGTAATGTCTCCATCGCTTCCTTGCTTTCGATTTCCGCCGTGCATCTATGTACTAGGGGAGGTAGGAGAATAAATTTCTTACACCGGCGGTGTAAACCCTCCTTTTCCTCCAAACCAATACAAACACGCTACATCAGTCGGAGACTTTGTTCGGTTGCCATTTTACTTTACTTTTTGTTTTGTTTTCCAATTATTACTCTATATCTTTCTCCAATCATTACCTTATATTTTCAATTATTAATTTCATTTCTCTCTCTATCTCTCTCCAATCATTATCCCTCCCTCTAATCATTACCTTATTTCTCTCTCCACCTACTACCAAAATTAAACTAAACTAAAATGTTAACCAAACAAAGCCGTCACGCCTTTTCCTCTGCTTGGTTACCAGGGTTAACGCGGTTAACTTTCGGGGGCAAAGTTTGAACAATTGCAAAAGGACCCCATCATTACATAAACACCCCTTGTTCCTATTATCAACCAACTTCTGCTTCAATTGGATCTTTCAAAACTGAATATGCATTTGCAAAAATTACTAACAATTCAATAGAAAATTAAATGGTGGTTGTGCACAAAAACATAATATCGTCTCTTATTTGAACCTCACGAGTAGGTACATATACTTATAATTATTTTGGAAATTGATTTTCACACTCCCCTTTTTTTATATTCACACTCTTTTTTTTTGTCTTTTAGCAAAAAAAAATTACATCAACTTTCAATACTAAAAAACAAAAAAAGAGAGTGTGGATATAAAAAAAAGGAGTGCGAAAATCACTCCCTATATTTTTTGTATTATCAATGTGAAAGATACACATGATTTGCGCACATGCTAAACATAAATCCTGCGTTGGGTTCCACTCCGGAAAATAACAAAATACAATTCAAAAGTTCTAAAAGGGACCCAACGCAATGACTCATCCCTTTCAGAACTTTGGAATTGTATTTTGTTATATTTCGGAGTGGAACTCAATGCAGGATTTACATTCAGCACATGTGCGCAAATCATGTGTATCTTTCACATTGATAATACAACAAATATTGGGGAGTGATTTCGCACTCCCTTTTTTGATATCTCTTTTTTGTTTTTTATATTGAAAGTGGATGTATTTATTTTTTTTTGTTGCTAAAAGACAAAAAGAGAAGTGTGGATATAAAAAAAGGGAGCGTGAAAATCATTTTCCCAAAATAATAATAAGTATATATTGCTACTCGCAAGGTTCAAATAAGAAACGATATTATGTGTGTGTGCACAACCACCGTTTAATTTTCTATTGAATTGTTAGTAATTTTTGCAAATGAATACTCAATTTTTGAAAGGTCCAATTGAAGCAGAAGTTGGCTGATAATGGGAACAAGGGTTGTTTATGTAATGGTGGGCTCTTTTTGTAATTGTTCGAATTTTGCCCCCAAAAGTCACCCTTTGCAGTTATCCACTTATCCCGGGTAAACCAAGCAGAGGAAAAGGCGTGACCTTTTGTCCAATTCCGTACTCACCTGTTGACATGGCACATTTGTATTTGGTTTGGAGGAAAATGGAGGGATTACACCGCCGGTGTAAAGAATTTATTCTGGAGTAGGTAGTAGTAAACTTATGTGCCTCATTAATAGTGTCGGTCCCAATATTTGAATTGGCAAAGCCCGACCTTAAACTTATAATTGCCCACTTATTATTTAGTTGTAAAAATTAAAATGACATACAAGTAAAAAAAAAAAAAAAAACCAAAGACAAAGTTAAAGGTTACATCGTGATTTTTGCTTGAATTACATCAAAATATCTAAATCAAAATGCAACCCCAATTACTGTGCTTTATGATTATCACGATTTGATTCAAAGAAAACAGAGTCTCTTTGCATTTTTGAGGCAAAATTTTCAATTGAATCACCATATTTTAACTTATATATCCAAGTCTCATTTTCTAGGTACCATAATTTTTGAAAGTGCACGGTTGGAAACTATACATATCCCAAATTTGTTTCTGGGTTTGTAAGAAATTTTTGGGATGGAAATTATAATTAGTCCTTCTTTTTTTTTTGATGGCTTTATAGCTTTTTATTTATAATTTTTTTGCCCTATACCGGGAGTTGCGCAAACCCGCAGGCTTGTGAGCGGTTTTTACCCCTGGCCGGCCCTACCCAATAAGGATGTACAATTATTGCAATTTGTATGGCACAAGAACACATGCATGGCCCTGCCAGAAGGACAATAATTGCAATTTTATTGGCACAAGCATATGCATGCTTTCAGAGTCTTCTATTTGTGTATTGTCGAGATGAAATTCGTACATCCTTTTAAAGTGAATGTGGACCGTCTATTATGTTTTCATGGAGAGTTTCACGTAGTGTATTAGGCCACATTTTTTATTTTTTATTATTTGAGTACGTGATCTCTATCTCACTGACATTTCAGTCTAGCCAACTTATGTACTAATCTCTTTCCTTTTGTCTCCATCGCTTCCTTACTTTTAATTCCCACCATGCATCTGTGTACCAGGTAGCTAGTAAATGTCTGTGCCCAACAAATAAAGACAATTATAGTGCAATTTGTTTGGCTCATGTCCAAGCACATGCAGGGTTTTCATGTGCGCAACACACTGGCGGACTCAGGATTTTTAATGCCGGGATGAAATCACGTGTACTCATGAATTAACAATAAAATATTATTCTCTTATAATAATAACACAATTTTGAGTGAAACTTTCTTTATATTTTTTACAAACAAAACCTAATATGTAGTAGTAGAAATATGCTATAGGTGGGAGGCGTGCGGGCAGGGGGGACCCACGTTGGGGCACGTAGGATCACGTGCCCCCACGCCTTTTTAAAAAAGAAGAAGAAGTTAGATACAAATATAAAAAGGTTTTTTACAATGGCGCAAATCATCAACATGGTGTTGTGGTCACTGAAAGCTGTGAAAAATTCTAGGTGACAAAGTTCGATCCCAGGCCACCCCATCCCCTGTTTCTTTATTTCTCCATTTTTGTTTTCCTCACAATCCACAATATTACGAAAAGCAAATTACTAAATTACTACTCCCTCCGTCCCTTTTTTAGAGTCCAGTATTTCATTTTGTGCTGTCTCTTAATAAGTGTCCCTTTTATAAAGTTAGTGGGTAAAAATTGGTGCATTGTCTATTTTGTCTCTAAAAGTAGATTTCATTTTGAAAAGTTAGTGAGTAAAAGTGTAATGATGATGGGTAAGTAGGGAAAGTGGAGAAAAAAGTTGATGTGAAAGGTATAATAATGATGTCTTTTTAATAAGTTGGAATTACGAAGCAGGACACTTAAAAATGGACGGAGGGAGTATATCCTTTAGTTAATTACTTGCTCTTGACTTTGGATTGACCTTACGGTTGCCACCGCAACAGTTAATAGGGTATTTTCAGCCATAAAGATTGTGAGAAATCGGTTGCAAAATAGAATGAGTGATCAATATTCAATGATTGAATGATAATTTAGTGGTATACATACAAAGAAATATTTTTTTAAGATTGTGAATAATAACTGCCCCCAATATATAGAATTTCTAGGTCTACCATTGCGTATTTACGGAGACCCGCGCCTCCGCTTACACCCCTCAATCCGCCCTTGACATAACGTTTTCCAATTTTTTTTTGGCCACTGATTTTCGCGCTCCAAGGTTTACTGCAGGCGCTCCACCTTTTTGTTTTTACACTGTGATATTGTTGGCAACATCACAGTGTAAAAACAAAATACACTGTGATGTTGCCAGCAACATCACAGTATAAAAACAAAAAGGTGGAGCGCCTACAGTAAATCTTGGAGCTGAAAATCAGTATCCTTTTTTTTTTTCTCATGTCCCACTCGCATTTACATTTGACAAGGATAGCCGCAGAAACCATAATTTTTCTCGGAGAATGATACCCCCACCGCGGTTCCCCCACCGAACCGCCCACTGCACACATGCCGGGCCCACTCCGGCCACCGGACGGCCGATTCGAGCAGTCCAAAAATTCTATAAAAAAAAAACCGAGTGGGCTTACGCGAGAATCAACGGCATCCGACCTGTGTAAGTGCTCGAACCAATCTTCCATCTTTTAACGACTCGGATCTCTGATTTTTGGAAGTTCGGATCGAGCACCTACATACGTCGGATGCCGTTGATTCTCGCCTAGGCCCACTCAGTTTTTTTTTATAGAATTTTTGGACGGCTCTTATCGGCCGACCGGTGGCCGGAGTGGGCCCGGCGTGCGTGCGGTGGGCGGTTTCGGTGGGGGAACCGCGATGGGGGTATCATTCTCCATTTTTCTCTGCCTATATATAGAGCCATTTCTCTTGAGATCACTCACAGGGCCGGTGTGGAACCCAAGAAAGAAGAAACTCTAGAAATGATGTTAATCCTCCTCCTTGCTTTCCTTCCACTACTCTAGCTCATCTTCATCATGACTCCTCTTGTCCAAAATATTCACGGGGATGTTGAAAATGATTCAATTGTCTTGTCAATCTAGTTCTCATACTGGGTTTCCAAAATTCAACGAGTATAGCATCTTCACTATCTAAAATGAGGTATAAGAATTTGAATGATTTTTGTCATTTAGCATTGAATTATCTTTAATGATGTCATTCTCTATCTCTCTAAAACTACTAATGGTTTTTCTATGCATGATTTTCTAAAATCGTTAGGTAGGAAATACGATTATAGTTCTTGAAACTATCATCTCCAACAGTATTTTGATAATACATCCTTTTTTCGAGAAGCAATCTTGAATGAATTTATAGTACTTGTGGACATTCAACCCATAATTTCACAACCCAACAACTACACAGTACGATATTCAAAAAAAAAAAAAAAAAAACTACACGTATTGGGCTTTTATCTTGCCCGTTCAAAAATGGTGTGTCCATGTGTTATTTGGTCATGTAGTTACTAGTGTGATGTGTATTTTTTTTTAACATCGTACTATGTAGTTGTTGGGTTGTGAAATTATGGGTTGAATGTCCACAAGTACTATAGATTCATTCAACATTGCTTCTCGAAAAAAGGATGTCTTGTCAAAATACTATTGGAGAGGATAATTTTGAGAACTGTAATCATATTCCCTACTAACGGTTTTAGAAGATCATGTATAGGAAAACTACTTTCAGAAAGACGAAGAAGGACATCATTAAGGACATAGTTAACGCTGAATGACAAAAGTCATTCAAATTCCTATACCTCATCTTAGATAGTAAGGACGCTATCATATCACTGTATACTCGTTGGATTTTGGAAACCCTGTATGAGAACTGGATTGACGAGACGACTGAATCATTTTCAGCATCCTCATAGCTGAATATTTTGGGCAAGAGGAGTCATGATGATGGCAAGAGCAGTAGAAGGAAAGCAAGAAGGAGGATTACGAACTTCATTCCTAGAGTTGCTTGGGTTCCACACCTTGTGAGTAATCTCAAGAGGAAAATGGCTCTTTAGATAGGCAGAGAAAACTTATGGTTTCTACTGGTATACTCCTAATTCCATTATGAGAAGCCGAAACCTTAGTCGATGTTCCAACCTGATATCTTCTTAAAGCTGTCTGAGAGACATCACACGGACAGATGGTGGAGATTTACGGGAGGCAAATCTGGAGCGAACTTCACCAAGTGAGCACGGTTTTTTTCTAACAGACCGATATGGCACAGGGATTTGGAAGGTCTTGAAATCATATCAGAACCAGGCTGATTAGGCTCATCAGGAGATGCAGGATGAAGAGCCAGGATTCTGGGAGTACTTGAATGCAGCTGAAAGCTCAAGGTTACTACTGCCAGGTTGATTTTTCTCTCGGAAGTTCGGGAGATCGAGGAACCCCAGAAGAAATGGGAAAGGAAGTACCAGGCCTCCAATCTGCTAAAAATGCTTCGTGAACATTTAAGCTTTCATCATTATTGTCCCCACAATCATCCCCACTGTAATTTTCTCCATCCGAAGTATTGATTGGACAGTCCTGTATTATTAAAATGTATAGCAAGGTCAATGCGCTAATTAGTAAAGAGAAAAGGGCAGAACAAGGCTTAATAATACATAATAGCCTCTTGCCAAAATCCAACTCGAGCATGCATAAACATATTGTTGGAGTTTGTCCCATATCGGTTAATTATCTCCTCCAAAACTAGTTTATGAGTTTGAACGGCCTCTCCATTCATTGCCAATTGTTTTTGAGTTGGATGCTTACAGTTGCAAAACGAACAAAAGACAAATGAGTCTAACAACTGGAAATAGAAAGAAGACAATATTTTTTTTCCAATGTCAAAAAGTTAAAAAAAGAGAAGGAAGTGTAGCATAAAGTCCATTCCAAGTTTAGCAATAACAGAAGTAGAAAAAGAACTTAGCCAAGAAAATTTACAAGAGTCAGATGTAGGTTTTGCATCAATAACTAGTAACCGATACAGTCGAGAAGGACGTAAAGCATCTTGGTAGGACGAACAGTGACTTACCACCAACTAAAAAAATAAACAAAACCTGAAAACTTACTCATCTTCTGCATCAGTGAAAAGCACACCATTCACAACTGATGACAGGGGTGGCTTATGTAGAAATAGGGCTGGATTAAACACTGGCAAGAATCTTTGCGCTAGCTCGGCAAATTTTCTTTGCAACTAGAGCAATTGATTGCTTCTTTGTACTTTCAACAAGAGCTGCATGTTGTGCCGAAAACGAAATTGAGAATATAACAAATTAACAAGCGATAAACGAAATACAAGGATTTACGAGGTTCTCCAAATTGGGTACGTCAACGGGGGAAGAGCAAGAGGATCCACTATAAACAGAGAGATAAATAAAGAGCCGGCTATACCCGTAACTCTCGTTGAAGGATCCAATTACAGATATCTAGGGACAAATCTCTAGCGGAATCCAATAGGAATACTAAAACCCTAGGTGGAACCCAATAGAGCATACACCAAAACCCTAATATCTAATCTTCAACATGAGAGACCCCCCTAGGGGCCTCTCCAAAGGGATTCACTCAAGAAGTCCAAAAATCTAATGAAAAGAATAAGGCTATATTTATAGACACAGAGTCCTTCCTAAAATCAAAGTCTAAAATAACAAGGAAACAAATCTTTTAGGAAGTCAAATACCTTTCTTCAACTATCCCAAATTCAAGGCATATCTTCAACAAATCTCCACCTTGACTTGAATTCCCTTGAACTTAACACTATAAACAATCCTCTCTTTCAATCGCTTTTCTCCACCCGCCCCCCACAGGGCAATAACCAATGGCCAAACAAAAAACCCCCCATGGGGCAACAACAGCCAAACAAAACCCCCACGGGGTTAATCACCAACGGCACACTAGAGCAAGGCTCAAGCACGACTGCTTGACCTTGTAAACGCGACTCAGAAAATCCAGCCGCACGTGCCTTCAAAGTGAGTTTCTATCTTCAAACGGGCACCGCCCACCCAATGCATCCTTCCTGGATGCACACGAAGATCTGCTTAAACTCCCCACAGAGTTAATTACCCAATTGCACAAACTCCCCATGGAGTTAACAACCCGCTCCTCCAAATAATCCGGTTTCTCCTTCTCCAACAAAATCTTGAATAATCCTTGTTGAACAAACTTCTCAACATCGTAACGAGTCGCCATTGAAACGATCACCAATTGCACAGTACGCAGCGGAAAACCGAAAGCCTCAGATTGAAAACCCGGAGCTTTGATACCAATTTGTTGTGCCAAAAACGAAATTGAGAATATAACAAATCAACAAGCGATATACGAAACACAAGGATTTACGTGGTTCGCCAAATTGGGTACGTTCACGGGAGAAGAACAAGAGGATCCACTATAAACGGGGAGATAAACAAAGAGCCGGCTATACCCGTAACTCTCGTTGAAGCATCCAATTACAGATATCTAGGGATAAATCTCTGGCGGAACCCGATAGAGATACTAAAACCCTAGGTGGAATCCAATAGAGCATAAACCAAAACCCTAATATCTAATCTTCAACATGAGACCCCCTAGGGCCTCTCCAAAGGGATTCACTCAAGAAGTCCAAAACCTAATGAAGAGAATAATGCTATATTTATAGCCACAGAGTCCTTCCTAAAACCAATACTTGCCCAAACAAAATTTCTTGCATCCAAAGTCTAAACCAACATGGAAACAAATCTTTCAGAAAGTCAAATACCTTTCTTCGACCATTTCAAATTCAAGGCATATCTTCAACACTGCAGCCAGCCAATGTCTCCACCAGCAGGATATGAAGACACCTTTGCAGCATGGCAGAGTGGTTCCTCCTAGAATTTCAGCATTTGCTTCAGCAAAAGACTCGGAACTATGAAACGGGAATAGGGGTTCCTCCTAGAATTTCAGCATTTGCTTCAGCAAGCAAAAGACTCGGAACTACGAAACGTGAACAGGGGTGTTCCTCTTTAAAATGACTATCACAAGCAGCTTGGACACGTTCCGCACAATTGCGACTTTGGTTGGTCCACAACCATGTGGGGTTTTGGTCGTTTGTGTGAAAAGATAAAAAGCAGACACTTGAAAGTTTTTCAGTAACTCTTTTCACGGTCTCGAAACGCAAACAGTTGAACAACGTTAATTTTTAGTCTTTAGCTTGCTTTGGCGAGTTGCGAACCCTGCAAAACGTTGTTGATCTGGTTTTTTTTTTTTTAACTTTATTGATTCCTAAAAAATGTCACGTATTGTGCTGATCGCTTGCTCCGTTTCTGTTGTTCTTTCAAAACAGTGGTTACAGCCTTCAGATGTTACCACGAAGGCGAATTTCTCAAGTTTTTCCATCGTTTGCCGAGATGCCTTCGGCCCGACTTTCACCAAGGAAAAAAAAAAATTCATCATTTCATCTGTTTGCAGAGGTTCTTGTAGAACTGCCAAGAACAAAATAAACATGAGTACTTGTCAGTTTCAATTGAAGGTACTATTATATCATACGGCTACGGATCGGAAAATTGCTCGTGTATGACCAACATCAATGTGCGGTGGTAAAAGAGCCACCACATGGCACTGAATATTCGCTCCGACAAATCATCCTTAACAAATCCTTAACGATTTGTTTTCCCCCTGGACAGAAACGGGGAAAGAATATTGCTGCAACCTTGCACTAAACATAGCAATATTTGTTCAAAACATACCCCTGATTTCCATGAACACAAAATTCCCAAGACTATGAAGCTCTTCTTCAAAGTCCGTTTTTTTCCAGTCACTTCCAAACCACACAAGCACCATCAAACAGCTAGTTTGGAAAAAACTTAAAAGACAGCAAAAGCAAATCATCCCCTAAAGCAAACCATCAGACTAGATATTAGTTTCTGTTTTTTTCGCAAACCCAACTCAGAAAAATCAGATTTTTTGAACCCTATGAGCAGCAGTTTTCTGATCGGTACTACCACCCACAGATTTCTCAACATCCACAGGTGGCAGAGGAGGCTTCTTGTTCTCCTCGGTCATGCTTCTCAACAAGTACCTCAGCTTCTCTCTCTGATCCGTCATCACTGGAGTAGAGAGCACAGACTTACCACAGAGAAATTAAGTAAACCTGATTCTTTCAATCACAGCTGCAGCAGCAGCAGCAACAAATTGGATCGTAGTCAAAAATAAAATCTCATTAGCATAGATACATGAACACCATCATTTCTCCTTCGCTAGTAACAGTTCTATAAAAATTCACCTCAAATTACTCGATGCATTACTCCCAAATTCTAGAGATATAAGAGTCACATGTCCTTGCTGCTAGATCTAATTCAACTGAATATGAGACTTATATTATATGGTATTGATTTGTCATTTATCATTCAAAAAAAAGTCTGGACATCGTCAAGGGCGGTTGAGAGAGAGGAAGGAAGACAATGGTCTTCTGAATTCACCATCATCAACGGGGGGTGGGGTTGGGACTAGGATGGGGTCACTTTGTGGGTTAAGGAAGAAATTTATCTCTATAGACGAGAGGGAGAGGGAGAGGGAGGGCGGCAACCCATATGAGGTTTATCCCATTTTGATCCACACATATAGCAGAACTCATAACCGCACCTGCAAGTAATGTGCACACACCCCTCAGTTTTTTCCACAAACATGTTGCAGTTGGGGCATTTCCTCCAACTCTTCTTCTTCGCGAGTTCCTCTACGAACACGTCTTCTCTCCCTTCCCCCTCTACTCCAAGCCACTCAAACTCCTGGCAGGTAAACTCCGTATGCCATGGAACGCGACACTTGGCGCAGATTAGTCTTCGACACGAAGGACATTCTGTCTCCCCTATCGTCGTTCCCGTGTCATTAACAAGCATAGCTGAACAGTCCTTGAAAGGACAATACACTTTCTGGGATTCAAGAATCAGCGACATGCATAGGCACTCGTCCCACCGGACAATGACGTCTTTCGAGACGATGTTTCGACAAGCTTCGAAACCTAACTCGGCTTTGCAACCTATTTCAGGGCAACAAATCACTATGATGTTGTCTTGGACCTTGGCTTCAATGTGTTTGCTTGTGCAATCGTAACAAAAGGAGTGAGAGCAATTTTCGCTTACGAACATTCGCCAATTTTGTTTCTCTTCCAAGCAAATTCCGCAGAAGCTCTGCGATGGGTCGTATGATTCTGGGAGAATAAAACCTCCATTTGCATTGAAAAGTGCTGAGAACAAACAAGTATGCTAGCAATATGAGACGCGGTTAGAAGGGAAAATGAGGAACCATACGACGTTTTTATGCTCCAAATGTAGACCGGAAATAGTAATAGTAAGAGGGAAAATGAGGGCTGTGTTTTAGCCAAGTTTTACCCTTTCAGGGTCTAACAAACAGGAAAAACATGTAATAGTAACAAGACGCTGCGTGTACAACTCGTATTATGCAGAAGAGAGAAATTGAAAAATCCTCAATTGAGATAAATCCATTGTGACATCTAGATGTGAAAGTCGAAAAGAGGAATGAAGAAAAATCCGGGTTGGCAGTTATTTTTCCGTTCTTGGCGGTTTCTTTTGGATACTTAAAAGGGTAGTTTAGGAAATTAAACCATAAAGTCCAGGAACACATCAACCAACCACACCCCTCTCACATCAACCGGCTAAGTGCCGTTCAAAACATGAGGGGTGTTCCCTTATAGAAATAGATAGTTATTCGTGAGCATTCAAGTATGAAGGTTTCAGTGTCTAAAAAATCACGGACAGTTTCTTTTTGTTGCTTTTCTTGATGCGATGCGTAAGTTTTGTGAATGGCAAACTCAAATTGCTATACACTCTGCTGAATCGCCGATATGTTAGCATAATGATCTATACACTGACACAAAAATGGCCTTGTGAGTTTTGGATAGAATGATGTAGTCATGTAGCTGAGTAAAAAGGCCTTCAATTTAAACCAAGAGATCCATCGAGATGACGGTTATTCGCGACAAAAATGCCGTCGCGAGTCGCAACATGATTCTAACAGAGTTTTCTCCCTACCGGTTCTAACCAACATCATTTTCCGTTTGAATACTCTCTCTCTCTCTCTCTCTCTCTCTCTCTCTCCTATTCTCATACTGCAGCAGCAGTCTCCTATTCTCATACTGCAGCAGCAGGTATAGACCCAATTGAACTAATCCTTTAAAAAAAACCTAGTAAAATTTTATTATCGGCAAAAAAGAATTTTATTAATAAAAAAACAAAACCAGTATATTAAAAAAGGTTCGGATTCTCCCATGTCCAAAACCTAGATTAAACAGTCCACATATAGACTTGATGTAATCAATGGTTTCAATTTAGTCAGAGACCGGTAAGAGCATTTGAGCAAATCTGAACCACTCATTGAAGTAATGGATGATTCAGTTTAAACCGTTACGGTCCAAATTAAGGACAGGGAGGATCCAATTCCTATTAAAAGTAGTAACAAAAAGTGTTCGCTTTCTCATGTGGGGTACAGAATTCCATAACACCCATATTATACTCTTAATCGCAAAGAACAAGAAGTACTCAGAAATCTTAACGACGAAGAAACAATTCGCTCTGTTCAATTTTCTAAAATCTCCGGGTGGATAATTTCCCCAGAAATCACCAACTACGATCAGTTACAAAAGGAATAAACAGATAAGATTTAAAATAAAAAATAAAAATGAAACAACTCACCATTTCTGAAGACACGAATTGATCCCAGAGAATCATCAGTTTCCGGCGACTCTCCGGCCGCCTCCGTTGCAGTATCGCCACCTCCATCGCTTTCCTCCTTACCGGAGGACGACGCGAATACAACGATCGGGATAAATATACAGAAGTAAATCAACAGGACGAACGAGCGGCACCCCGACCAGTCTCGCCGGGAAAAGCCGAGGGATTGAGTAAACAGAGCCGAAAAGGCCTGGTCTGGTAGATTGAAAAGGCTTGTCAAAATCGCGGGAACTTGAGGGGTTACTTCGTTCTCCGGCCAGTTGACGGAGTTGAGACCTGGTATTAGGCCGGCAAACATTTTGCTGGTGGAGGGTCTACTCGAAGGGAGACTTTTGATCAAGAGTGTGAATGAGGTTAAATCTAAAGTTGGTAACCTTTTACTGGTAGGGATTGCATTGTTATTGCCGCATCGGAATTCACGAAGAGATTAGTTGCGAGTCCATGAGAGAAAGAAACAAAATTTGAATATTATTGATAGAAAGATGCTTAAACATTAGGTTACAACCCTTTTATAAGAAAAAAGGCGAAACCTTGGCAAAACCCTAATTCAAAAACGAATTTTTTTAAAATTTGGGAAAAATAATAAAATTGAAATAAGTAAAGGAAAAAAAACTTTCCCAAAAAGAATAAACTTCTACGGAATTATACGAGTTATTAACGAAACAAATATTTTCTAAAACGGCAAAAACGTCTAATTGGAGGTCTAAACGAAGGAATTAGGTCGAAAAATACCACCAATCACAACTTAAGGTCATGATTATTGACCGCAGCGCGGAAATAAGTCAGCTCACTAAATTTGGGCCCGATCGGAACTCGTCCAAACTTTGCCAAATTGGGTAATTTGTAATTAAGTATCGTTTGGGCTTTCGAGGCTTCGATCGGTCTAATTGATCATGAAATTGGGCCTCCACTTGTTTTACATCAGTTATAAATGAAAAATTATTGTCACGTGGTGCCTCAATACTCTTATACTGTGTTTGGATAAGTTTTGAGAAATTTTTGAAATTTTTTTGGGATTATGAGTGGAGAGAGAAATAAGAGTAATGATTGAAAGTGTAGGTAATGAGTTGAGAGAGAAATAAGAATAATAATTAGAAATTGGGGTAATGAGTGAAAAATAATGATTGAAATGAGAGATAATGAGTATTTTTTGAGTTGAATTTTTTTTTTCAAAAAGGGAACTGAGCAAGGCATTATCCACTATAACAAATTTTTGTGGACCAGTGGTGAGCCTTTTAAATTGAGAAACTTAAATAGGGGTCCTATCCTACATTGATACTTAAGCCCTAATTCTTGTAGGTTTGAAAACTTATGTTTTCATCCTGAAATTTAAATAATACCCATTTAGCCCTTAATAATTTTTTACATTTTAATAGAGCCGCTGCACGGACCAAATTAAATAAGGGATATTGACTTTGTCAAGAGCGGCAATAATGACAAAATCATCTAGAATCACGACAAAATCATCCGGATTATAAAACTAACATAAAAAGTTAAGTTTAAGGTTCTAAAAATTCTTTACTATTTAGGTAAAGAAATTCAGGATGTAAAACTAATTTTTTTAAGGTCTTAAAATTCTTTACTATATAGGTGAAGAAAATCGGGATGTAAAATTAACATAAAAAGTTAGTTTAAGGTCCTAAAATTCTTTATTATATAGGTAAAGAAATTTAGGATGTAAAACTAACTTAAAAAGTTAGTTTAAGGTCTTAAAATTCTTTACTATATAGGTGAAGAAAATCGGGATGTAAAATTAACATAAAAAGTTAGTTTAAAGTCCTAAAATTCTTTACTATATAGGTAAAGAAATTCATGATGTAAAACTAACTTAAAAAGTTAGTTTAAGGTCCTAAAATTCTTTACTTTATTCTTTAAGTTAGTTTTACATTCCGAATTTCTTCATCTATATAGTAAAGAATTTTAGGACCTTAAACTAACTTTTTAAGTTAGTTTTACATTTCGGATGATTTTGTCATGATTCCCGAATGACTAGTTTGAAAAAAACCAAAGACAGCAAAAACAAATCATCCCCTAAAGCAAACCATCAGACTAGATATAGTTTCTGTTTTTTTTCGCAAACCCAACTCAGAAAAATCAGATTTTTCGAACCCTTTGAGCAGCAGTTTTCCGATCTGTACTACCACCCACAGATTTCTCAACATCCACAGGTGGCGGAGGAGGCTTCTTGTTCTCCTCGGTCATGCTTCTCAACAAGTACCTCAGCTTCTCTCTCTGATCCGTCATCACTGGAGTAGAGAGCACAGACTTACCACAGAGAAAATAAGTAAACCTGATTCTTTCAATCACAGCTGCAGCAGCAGCAGCAACAAATTGGATCGTAGTCAAAAATAAAATCTCATTAGCATAGATACATATATGAACACCATCATTTCTCCTTCGCTAGTAACGGTTCTATAAAAATTCACCTCAAATTACTCGATGCATTACTCCCAAATTCTAGAGATATAAGAGTCACATGTCCTTGCTGCTAGATCTGATTCAACTGAATATGAGACTTATATTACATGGTATTGATTTGTCATTTATCATTCAAAAAAAAGTCTGGACATCGTCAAGGGCGGTTGAGAGAGAGGAAGGAAGACAATGGTCTTCTGAATTCACCATCATTAACGAGGGGTGGGAATGGGAATGGGAATGGGGGTGGGGGTGGGGGTGGGACTAGGATGGGGTCACTTTGTGGGTTAAGGAAGAAATTGAACTCTATAGAAGAAGAAGAGGAAGAGCGAGAGGGCGAGGGAGAGGGATAGGGAGAGGGAGAGGGAAGGTTCCGGGAGGTCTCAGACTCTTGACCTCGGCGGCAACCCATATGAGATTGATCCCATTTTGATCCACACATATAGCAGAACTCATAACCGCACCTGCAAGTAATGTGCAAACACCCCTCAGTTTTTTCCACATACATGTTGCAGTTGGGGCATTTCCTCCAACTCTTCTTCTTCGCGAGTTCCTCTACAAACACGTCTTCTCTCCCTTCCCCCTCTACTCCAAGCCACTCAAACTCCTGGCAGGTAAACTCCGTATGCCATGGAACGCGACACTTGGCGCAGATTAGTCTTCGACACGAAGGGCATTCTGTCTCCCCTATCGCCGTTCCCGTGTCATTAACTAGCATAGCTGAACAGTCCTTGAAAGGACAATACACCTTGTGGGATTCAGGAATCAGCGACATGCATAGGCACTCGTCCCACTGAACAATGACATCTTTCGAGAGGATGTTTCGACAAGCTTCGAAGCCTAACTCGGCTTTGCAACCTATTTCAGGGCAATAAATCACTGTGATGTTGTCTTGGACCTTGGCTTCAATGTGTTTGCTTGTGCAATCGTAACAAAAGGAGTGAGAGCAGTTTTCGCTTATGAACATTCGCCAATCTTGTTTCTCTTCGAAGCAAATTCTGCAGAAGCTCTGCAATGGGTCGTATGATTCCGGGAGAACAAAACCTCCATTTGCATCGAAAAATACTGAGAACAAACAAGTATGCTAGCAACATGAGACACGGTTAAAAGGGACAATGAGGAATCATTAGAGGTTTTTATGCTCCAAATGTAGACCAGAAATTGGGCTGTGTGTTTTAGCCAAGTTTTACGCTTTCGGGGTCTAAAACAAACAGAAAAAAACATGTAACTAGTAACTAGACGCTGCGTGTACAAATCGTATTATGCAAAAGAGAGAGAAATTGGAAAAAACCCCAATTGAGATAAATCCATTGTGACATCTAGATGTGAAAGTTGAAAGAGGAGTGAAGAAAAATCCGGGTTGGCAGTTATTTTTCTGTTCTTGGCGGGTTTTTTCGGATAGTTAAAAGGGCAGTCTAGGAAATTGAAAGTGTGAGCCGGTGCGTGCCGTTGGACCCAATTGAACTAATCTTAAAAATAAAATAAAAACCAGTATATTAAAAAAGGTTCGGATTCTCTCATGTCCAAAACCTAGATTAAACAGTCCAAATCTAGACTTGGTATGATCAACCGTTCGAATTTGCTCAGAGACCGGTAAGAGTCTCTGAACAAATCCGAACCATTCATTGGAGTAATGGGCGATTCAAATTTGGATTGTCTCATTGTACGGTCCAAATTAAGGACAAGAGGATCCAATTCCTATTAAAAGTACTATTCCTTCCGTCCCTGTTTAATTGTCCACCACGATTTTACATGCATTTTTAACGGCTTATATCTCTCAAATTATATTGCTAAAAATATGCAATATGGATTTTGTTTGATAGATTTCAATTTTTTCTATAAGAGACAATGATTTTAAAAACATAAAACATAATACACGTCGAGAGATATAAGTCGTTGAAAATGCACGCAAAATTGTAATGGACAATTAAATTGAGACGGAGGAGTGACAAAAAGTGTTCACTTTCTCATGTGAGGTGCATTAACGACGAAGAAACAATTCAATCTGTTCAATTTCCTAAAATCTCCGGGTGGATAATTTCCCCAGAAAACACGAACTACGAACAGTTACAAAAAGAATAAAAAAGTGAAGATTAAAAAAAAATAAAAATGAAACGACTTACCATCAGTTTCCGGCGAATCATCAGTTTCCGGCGACTCTCCGGCCACCTCCGCGGCGATTTCGCCCCCTCCATCGCTTTCCTCCTTACCGGAGGACCACGCCAATACAACGATCGAGATAAATATACAGAAGTAAATAAACAGGACGAATGAGCGGCACTCCGACCACTCTCGCCGGGAAAAGCCGAGGGATTGAGCAAACAGAGTTGCATTAGTCGCGGAAAAGGCCTCGGTTGAGAGGAATTTGTGGCTTGGTAGATTGAGAAGGCTTGTCAAAATCGCCGCAACTTGAGGGGATAGTACTTCGTTGTCCGGCCAGTTGACGGAGTTGAGACCTGGAATTAGGCCGGAAAACATTTTGCTGGTGGAGGGTCTACTCGAAGGGAGACTGTGGGGGGGTTGTTAATTTCACCGTTGAACCTTTCCTTTCCCTTGGTTTGAATAGAGAAGACGATCAGAATTAATCCGGGTACCTGCAAACCGGAGGGTGGTGTGCCTTCAGGAAGAAGCTTCGATGATCTAGTTAGTAGGGGATGGAAAAGAAAGCTTTTTGGAAGGAGAAAGTATGGGGGGAGAGAGAGAGAGAGTATTCGAGAGCTTACTTGAGAGGAGGTAGCTCTCTATTTATAGGCAACCATTATAGAGTATCAAACAAGTTAAACTCCACGTGTCGTTCGGTTCGGCTGACGTCACATGTCAGAAGCATTTAATGAACGCCGCCCCACGAGGATGGCAGAGCCACGTTAGTCAATGTCAGAACTGTCACATCAGACAGAAACGTCATCTCGGTACAGAACGGTCATTTCGTTCTGACACCAATGACCGTAGACGAGTACCCTGACTGTTGGGTCAAACGGCTTCCGAAGCAGAAGCTTCCCGAACGATAAGCTCGCCAAGCGAAGGAAGCTTAATGGCCTTCCGAAGAATACGATCCCAATCCCGAATGTAAAGCTAGCCGAACAAGAAGAGTCAATTGGCCTTTCGAAGAATATGACGTGACGACGTCAGCGGAACGACACCACTCGGTACTGACTGTACGAGAGTCACAACGCTCGGTGGAGAGTCGTGGGCACTTACAACGGCGTTTGCAGGTCACTACACTGCGCCGTTTGACCCCTTTGAACCTTGGAAATTCCGGCCCACTACAGAGACTTTGATCAAGAGTGTGAATGAAGTCTCATAAATTGGTAACCTTTTACTGGTAGGGAGCGAAGGATGGAGCTAGGGGTTTTGTAGGGGCGACCACCACTGCAAGAATTTTAGAAAATATAATTATTATATGTAAAAATAATAATTACGACCAACTTATATAAGCTGCTAGATTTTTTTCTCATTTTTTGCTAATTACTAATACTAAATCCTCTTATTTTTTTACAAAAAAAAGAGATCCAAAATAGTATTCCAAAACTAAATTTAATGGACCAAAGTAAAATAATATAAAAAGAGCTCCACACTTTAACATAAAACTACTTAACCTAAAAAATTAAACAAGTTAACCAAAACAGTTGGCACTGTGCACGACTCGGCACAATACAAAGAGCGTCGGGCACTGTTGACGCCGATTTTATCATCAATGTTTTTAACGACATGAGAGAGCGTCGGGCACAATTCAAGATGCCTCAATTTAGTAGATAGATTAAATTAAAATTAGTCTTTTTCGTACTCCATATACAAATGACAAACATCATCTACTATAGTTTTTTATTATGTTATTTTAATTTTTTCTAGGGTCGATTACTATTTATATTGCAATGTATCTTATTATTTTTTTTAGTATACATTTCGCCACTGTTAGGGTAAAATTCTGGCTTCGCCCTTGGGACTAATGTGTTATAAATGAAAATTTATTCGGCACTGTCATATGGTGCCTTAATACTCTTTATACACAACATTTTTTTGTATAAGCCTTCAAATTATGATTATGATTTCACTCTGAAATTCCTATTTTGCCATGTAAATACTCGACAAGCAAAATAAATGAATTGAAGAACAATAAACGATGAACACAAGTACATACGTGGAATTTTTTTTTAAATAGGGTAAAAACTACGGGAGGAAATCTAACACACTAAAAACCATCATTGTGCAGTTACAAAACGATTTTAATTAAAACAACTGTGAATCCTCACCGACTGGCCAAAGATAGATTCGTCGAATCCACGTACACCGCACCAAGTGTATGATTGTCGAACGCCTTGAATCCTCAAGTCCTTCAAGATACTTCTAGGAATTCACTAGAAGAATGACTCAAGTAGTTGAATCAAAGTTTAGAAGAACTTCTTGGAGTTACTTCGAACGCTTAATGATCAATCGATCATATATTTAAAAGAAACAATTGAAACAACACTTCAATGTATTTTGAGATTTTCTTGATTTCCTTTTCTTCCGAGGTTGCTAAATATCGAAAACCCTTAATTGCCTTGATTTTCTTCGACTTCAATTTCCTAAAACATTAACCTCTCAATTATAGATTTGATTTTCTTTCACTTTCTAAACGTATACTTTAAAAATAAATAAAAAATGAATTACAACAAGATAAACAGGAATACAATTAAATGTGTGTCTTGTCGTAAAATTTGCCAACACAGAAAGACCGTGACCTATGGTCATAACACACTCACAAAAAATACTTCTGCATATGTCATCCAAAAACTTTTACATGCATGTTCTCACTATAATCCAAAAATTTAGGACCCTTGCTATGCCTTTGGGTTGGGCGATGACCCGAGATCGATAAAGTAATCCGAACCTTTCACTCTGTAGTAGAAATTTAAGTTCGATCGGGTATTGGTAGCTTACTAATCGAATCAAGTAATTTTTTGTGCTTTTAGTAATTTCACGTTAAAAGTGAAGCGCCATTAGTAAAAATTGGAGCGCGAAAATCAGTTTTCCTTTTTTTAAAGTGTATATATTTGTTGCTCTTGTGCCGAAGAAAAACGTTACGCGGTTAGTTTCCGATATCAAAAAGACAAAAACTCCAAATAATGGAAAAGCGCAAGGACTTAATAACGGAAAAGGATAACTGATGACCCAAAGACATGTCAACAAAGATACTTTTGAGTCATTAACGTCCAAGGTTATCGAATGCACGTCCATAGTCATAGTGCTCTTTCCTTTTCCTTTTTCTTTGTTTTATTTTTATTTTTTTAATTTTTAAGTTTAAAGAAAAGGTTAAAAAAAAGAACCAATGCTACAGCATGCAAAAAAAAAAAATACATATAGAACAAATGAGGCCTCTCATTTTCTAGTATATTAAGATGGTTTTCCACTTATTCAAAAAGTACTTTTTTTTCAAATTAAGGTAACTTCAAACTCAAATATAATGAAAATGAAAAATAATTTTTTAATTTTTTTTGCACCGTTTAAAAGATCTCGATGAGATCTATCAAACAAGATCCATATTGGTAGAAAAATTATTTGGGTAAACACATGATTTTTGAGCTTGAAAAACCTTCTTTTTCTAAAAGGGAAATGATATTGGCACTCCAAAAATTGATGGAGGCACTCCAAAAAATAAAGGAAAGTGGCTTTGGAATTACACTGATTTTAAAGTACTTTTTACTATTCATTTGGAACACCACCTAATTAGTTGTTCGATATAGGAAACAAGCCTCTCAAACACGCACGCCTTACCACTATGCTACATTAGCTTAGTTGTAAAATAGTTTACATACATAATATTCTACTATTTGTGGCCCAATTATTGGATTCAAAACTGGAGACTCTAGGCGGTCGCCTGGTGGATCTATGCTCAGGGCCGGACCTGATTATGGAAAGTAGCCACTGGATTTGTTGCTTAACATTCTGGATAACTGTTTCTTTTTACTAGTATCTTCTTTTTTTAATTTTTGCTTGGTGCTTGTCTATAACTTGAGGGGAAAATGACGGCCAATGATGTGTTTTGATAATTAATATCCATCAAGGATATTTTCAACATTAACAAATGTTCTCAGTATGTCTTTGGCGGGTATTAATTATCAAAACACGTCCTGGGCCGTCATTTTTCCTAACCTGAGCAATAATAACCTTATATATGGGCTACATTTAACCTGCCCATATTCAACTCATGACCCATTTACTCCCACCCATTTGCCACCTCTAAATATTACACGTATTGCCTTATCAGTTTTCTCTAGAAACTTTATGATCCTATTTTATGATTGTAATTTTCATTCCCTCTAAACTTTTCTGGTTGGGGAAGTAAGAAAATAACAAATTAAACCTATCTAATTAAGACATACTAACCCAGGGGGCGTGCTATGTACGGTGCTATTCGATCTCAACCGTCCAAAAGTATTTTGAATGGTCCAATTTTTTAAAAAACTCTTCCATTGATTGTCGAGACTGACGGTCTGGATGATGCACAACACACACTGCACAGCATAATTCCCGCTTCCAATTATTAAACTCAAAGCTACCCTGAGAATATGCGTCACTCGAACATCCCAGCTTCCAATTATTAAACTCAAAGCTGCCCTTAGAATATGCGTCACTCGAACATCCCATTTACGGGCAAGAGGATCCTGTAATCGAGATAAGAGGAAGTAGCCATGGTGAAGTGCAAGGTAAATCATAAAATGGCAGAGTACTGTTTTGTGAGTCCAGTTCCAAATCAAGTTCATGGAACCCGTACGAAATGGATTTGAGTTCGGCTACCAGACTGGTTGTGGCACCAAAATACTGATTAATTTCTCTTGTTTGGTTTGGGAGGAAACATCGAGGAAAATAACAAAATTAAGAATAAAGCACTATGAATTTTCCTTCACAATTTTTCTCAAAGTTTTCTTGTCCTTTTTTCCTTCTTTTCCTCAAGTTCCAAATGGGTCATAAATGAACCAATAAGTGAGTTAAGCCCAGCTAGTTAACATCGTTTGATCCCACATTGGTCGCATTCTTTAAAGCCCATCCTAATTCGAGTCCAGTGTACTGTTGCCACACTTTGGAAACGTTAAAGCCCATATTCCTAAGAGCTACTTCCTGGCTGGTCCTGTCTGGGTGAAAAATAGCCCACTAGGTCCTGCCCAAAGGGCCCATAGTCCAGTAGGTCCTCTTCATTATTTTGTTGACAAAAATACACCTCGCAAAAAAGAGGCGATTTGAGAGAGACGATCCAGCCACCACCACACCACGACCCCGCCGCCGCCGCCACCACTCCACCACCACCACCACCACCACTACCGCCACCACCACCACCACAACGCCGCCGCCGCCACCACTATGTCACCACCACCACAACACCGCCACCACCACTCCACCACCACCACCACCACCACCACCACGTCGCCGCCGCCACCACCCCACCGCCACCATCACCACCACGCCGCCACCGCCACCATAGCTGCCGCCGCCGCCGCCGCCACCACGTCGTCGTCGCCACCACCACCACCACTACCGCCACCACCACTCCACTATCACAATTAACAGTGTTAATTTTTATCTAAATTAACAGTGTTAATTTTCATCTAAATTCACACCCAATTAACAATGTTAATACCCGGATTAACACTATTAATCCGCCACGATTAACAATGTTAATTTCGTCTAAATTTACATCCCAATTAACAGTGTTAATATCAGGATTAACAGTGTTAATCTGCCACGATTAACAATGTTAATTTTCGTCTAAATTCATATCCCAATTAACAGTGTTAATACCCGGATTAACACTATTAATGGTGGCGGTGGTGGTGGCGGCGGCATGGTGGTGGCGGTGGTGATGATGGTGGAGTGGTGGTGGTGGTCATTGTGGTGTCCGGTGATGGTGGTGGTGGCGTTGTGGTGGTGGTGTAGGAGGTTATATGGGTTCATTTGTTTTTAAACGTGGGTCAAAATGTAAAATACACTCTACAGGATCTATTAGGAATTGCACTATATAGAAAAAGGATCTAGTGGGCTATGAAATTGAAAAATAGGACCGGCCCAGAATTAACTCTATTCCTAATTCCTATAGCCCCTCCAACTGCCGTTTCACACGTTTACGCGTGGGGTGAGGTGACCCCGAGAATTATTGGTAAGGAGAATCGAACCGAGACCTTATTAAGCAAACACTTAACCGCTCTTGATTTCGTGTGTTGTAGGTTTGGTTGTCGAGTAAACTCGAAATAGACTCCTTTTATCCACCTAATTTTAATGTACTTCAATCCTCCATTTGTCTAAATTTTTTCCCCTTGAGTATGGCTGCTGAAGTCCTAAACCATGTCATGCCCTTTGAAGCACTGCTGCTAATAAAAAACAGCTAATTCATCAAATTGCTGCTCCCATTTTTCATATCAAACAAGCTTCCATTTTCTTCCAACTTTCCAAAGGTATTATACAAAAAAGGATTTTAAACTCGAACACGCCGTGTTTTATTGGGAAGGTAAGCACCGTTGATATAGTTGAAGCGCACTTCATTCCAATTGCCAATAAAAAATAACCCATCCAGTGGGATATTGAGTATCCTATCAATCCACGATTTCTTTCGAATTCCAGAGCCCGGATCGCATAACAGAATTGAGCTTACTTATGACACAAAAATTACAAACTCTGCTAGTTTCCGGCTAGTATTTCACAATATTTGATTAAGACAACAGATAAATCCCCCCATATTTTCAGAACAAAAATTTCTTCGAACACCCGGCGAATGATCTGTTTTTCGATCTGCTTCGTTCTCTGATCAATCTTCACCATTACAGTCCTTAACTTCCTCTTTCTTACTTCCACCATTTTTACTGATGATGACTCCGATGAATTTACAAGGCTCGGCTTCCTCCAGCATTTGAACCACACTCCTCATTGTAGGCCTCATGTTTGGAAGCCTTGATGTGCAGAGAATGGCGATTCTTAGTACCTTGGTTGCCTCTTCCCTGTGAACCTCTCGGATGTTGGAGTCTACTATACTTAACACAGATTCTTTGGTCTTCAACTTGGTGGATACCCAATTCACTACGTCCCGATTGTCTCCGTACTCTGGCTCGATCGGCTTTTTCCCAGTTACAAGCTCCATCAGAACCACTCCAAAGCTGTACACGTCGCTCTTCTCGTTCACCTTGTAGGTATACCCGTATTCTGCAAAAATGATACAATTAAGAATCAATATCAGCATAAAGGAAGACAACAATCGAGATATGCGTAAGCTGGTCTGGATACCTGAGTTATCAAAAAACACTAACAGTCAGTGTATAGAACAATTGACATGAAAGAAGCATGCTTACCAGGAGCTATATAGCCATGCGTTCCCGCAATCACATGGGTCGAGTCCTTGCTTTTGTTGCCCTGATCAATCTTCGCTAGTCCAAAATCAGCAATCCTCGGCTTGCAGAACTCGTCCAACAAAATGTTACTAGACTTCACGTCCCGGTGAATCACCGGCCTCTCGAGGCCGTGATGCAAGTACTCCAACCCCTTTGCCGCACCAACAGCTATATCATATCTAGTCTCCCAATCCAAAGCCATCTTCCCACACGTGTGCAACCGGTCCCACAAACTCCCGTTTGGCAAATACTCGTACACCAACAAGCTCGAGTCCTCACTCGTTATACTGCAGTACAACTTCACCACGTTCACGTGCCTAATCGAACTCAACGTTTCCACCTCCGCGTCAAACTCCTTCGACTTCCCCGCGCGCTTGGTTAACATCGGGGAAGTGCCCCGGTTCTTTTTCCGGCCACAGGAATCCGTGTTCCATATGTGCTTCACGGCTAGCTCAATCCCATTTGCTAACAAAACCTTGTACACATTTCCGGACCCACCTTTCCCTATAAGATTCTCTTGCTTGATTGAATCAAGAATCTCATCCTCTGTGAAACTTAAAACATGGAATGACTTTAAGTCCCAGGAATCTGCTTTCAAAGATCTGTCTTCATCTTTATGACTACCCTTCTTCAGACACAAAACACATGGAATTGACAGAAGTAACAAGATTGCACCCACTGCCACGCCGAGTATGATCAACCAGAGGCTTTGAGACCTACCGGCATCCGACGAACACCGTCGGAAAAACTTGATGTTTTGACTACAGAGGCCATTGTTTCCGGCGAAGCTCCCGTTATAGGCCTTGGGCGACAGAGACAACGGTATGGGTCCGGTTAACCGGTTGTTGGAAAGATCAAGAAGGCTTAGCTTCAGTGAAGACAGAGTCGCTGGAACTTGACCGGAGAGCTCGTTTTCTGACAAGTTTAACGAGTTTAAAGCCGGTAATGACCCAATAGAGGCCGGAATTACACCGGAAAGTGAATTGACGGCCATGTTTATGTCATTGAAAGCAACACAATTGGCTATAGTCTCCGGTATTGGACCAGAAAACATGTTTTTCTGTAAAAAAAGACGGTTGAGAAGTTTTAGTTTGCCAATTGAGGACGGAATTTTACCGGAGAATCGATTGTCGCTTAAATCAATCGCGATTAACGCCGTGGCTTTAGCAATCTCCAACGGCAACTCACCGGATAACTTGTTATTACCGACGATCAGTTGAGAGAGAGACTTTGCATTACCAATATCAGATGTAATCGAGCCTTCGAACTGATTCATGGCCAAATCAATCAATCCGACTTGGGGTAGTCCCCAGATGCCACTCGGTACTACCCCAGACAACAAATTGTTGCTCACCCGTAACCGGGTGAGTGACAGACAATTCGCGTAACCCACCGGAATATCTCCGGTGAGGTTGTTCTGAAGCAGCAAAAGCTTTGTCATCTTCCCCTGCTTGCACATATCCGGCGGGATCGGACCCGTCAGAAAATTCTCCGACGCGTCGATGAAAATGAACTCCGACTTCGACCCGAGCGCCTGAGGGATAAAACCCGTGAGCTTATTCTCGTAAAGTGACAAATTCACAAGCTTTCCAAACTCCCCAAACTCCACCGGTATCTCACCGGAAAACCCGTTTTCGTACAGTTGTAAAGTCAGTAGCTTATTCAGTGTCCTGAGCTCCGACAAATCACCCTCCAGATAGTTTTTCGAGGCGTCGAATTTCTCCAAATTGGTCAGGTTTCCGAACCCAACGGGGAATCTTCCTGTCAAGCCGTTGCCGTAAAGCTCTAGCTGCCACAACTTCTTGAGCTTCGAAATCTCCACCGGAATCTCGCCAGAGAGATAATTACTCGACAGCTCTAGATTTACCAGCTCGGTTAAGTTCCCAATTCCTTTCGGAATCCGCCCCTCGATGCTGCAATTCGACAAGTAAAGCCAATTCAACCGAGCAAGCTCCACCACCACTTCCGGAAAAGGAGTCCTATCGAGTTGGTTATTGTCTCCCAAGCTCAGCACGACAAGACCCGTCATGTTCCGCAACGAATCCCACGGAAAAGCACCAGACAGCCCACTGTTGTTCAAATAGAGAAAAGTTAATTTGTTCAGTGGGGATATGTCCGGGAAAGGACCGGAGAAGAAGTTGTTGCCGAGGTCTAGGTACTGTAACTGGACGCAGTCGCGCAATTGCTCGGTGATCGGACCGTGGAGTTGGTTGTGGCCTAGGGAGAGTTTCTGGAGGGATTTCAACTGGCAGATTGAGTGGAAGGGGAGGGAGCCGGTGAGGCGCTGGTTGGATAGGTCGAGTTGGGTGATTTGGTCGGTTGGGTCGCAGGTGACGCCGGTGAAGTTGCAAGGGGGATTGTGGGGTTGCCAGGAGGAGAAGAAGGTGGTGGCGGCGGCGGTTTGGAGGGTGGTTTTGAGGTTGAGGAGGAGTTGGAGGTCGGTGGTACTTGTGGAGTGGGTGGGGGAGAAGAGGGAGAGGAGAGAGAGTAGAGAGAGGAGGTGGAGGGTTTGGGTGGAAGTGGTGGCGGACGACGGCATGGTGGAGGGTTTTTGGGGGAAGTGATGAGAGGTTTCTGGCGGTGGTTTGAGAATGGGAGAGGAGGAGAGGAGGCATTTTAACAGCTAATTACTCTACTATTTAGAGTTTTTAGCTAAATAAGTTAATTGACTTTTTTTATTTAATTTTTTTCTCATTTGTTAATTTTGATTTTGTGGATAATTGTTTCAACTCGATAACTGGAATCGAAAAAGTAAAAAATTATGGTTCAAACCTAATATTTTGAATAAAAAAAAATTGCTTATTATCTTATTGTTTGTCTTTATTCAAAAATATTTGGGTTTTGATTGTTATTTTTTATTTTTTAAATTCCTCGTCATGACGAAACACTAATTCACAAAAAAAATGACGAAAAATCACTAACTGCAAAAAAAAAATTGAATAAGCACAAAAAAAATCCAAATGAATTATTTATCCAATCATAGAGGTGAAAAGAAAACCCGGTTAACCGATCTGGAAACAAAAACCGGACCACACCGATAATTTGGTATGGTTTTAGAAGTAAGCGCTTGAGTTAGTTTTCTCGACCATCCAAAAGTGTTTTGGATAATTCGGATAAAAAATAATCTATTAACGATAATAGATTATTTTTAATTCAGACCGTCCAAAATACTTTTGGACGTCTAAGATTGAGCTCCTCCATGGATAAGTTATTCTCTTCACTCTTAGCCAAACGGAAAAGAAAAGTCCGGCCCAGTTGACAAGATTTAATCCGAAAATAAATCGAAACGAACCGGATGTGTTTATATACATTAATGTCTGTTTAATAAAAAGAAAACACTTTAATTTTTAATTCAACATTTATTGGCTTAATATCATTCTTATTCTTGGCTTAATGTTGTTTAAGTACTGTACATAAAACCGTGTCGTTATTTGGACTTCAAAATTATTACTTGAAGTCACTAGTATTTTTGTTCGAAACTAAAAAACCAAAATATACCGGTTAAACCGAACAAAGTCGAACCAAACCGAACCATTAAATATTTTGTGATTTGATTTACATACTGTCCAAACCGGAATGTATTTTGAAAAATTGCATAAACTTGACCATTTACACCCAGACCTCCTAAGGGTGAAATCGGTTCGGTTTCTTTCAACCAAAATTGAAACCGAACTGGTTTCAATTTCTTTTCAAAATAAAAAACCAAATCACACCAATAGCTTGGAAAAACCAAACCAAACAAATATTTTTGACCGGATTTTTAGGTTGGTTAGGTTTTGTCGGTTTTTACTTCACCCCTAGACCTCCACTCATCCGGCATACTTTTGCCCTTTTGATTAATATTGGCGTGGTTACAACGATGTTAACGAATGGTGTAATTGTGACTTGCAAAATACCGAGGTTGTGTTTTCACTAAAAAAATTTCGACTTCTTACTAATGACAATAATCAAATTGTTTCCGCTAAATGATAGCAATAATTGATATATATAAAAAGAATGACTAGACTAAAAATCCGTAAAAACACAACTTTAGTCCATTTAGTTTAGTGTAAACACTCCTTGAAAATGATAGTCACACCACCTCGTTCATGAACCATTTCATATTAACAAGCAAAAAAACCTTCAGCTAAATGTTATATATCATGCTTTTTATTATCGAATACAATTGTCCTTATTATAAAAGGAATTTTGACTTAATTCATTCCTATTAATAATAATGTCAACACAATAAGACCTTACTCCTTAATTAGCGACTGACTATCATCAGCGAGCCGGTGGACGAATCCAGAGCACAAATAAAGGTTGAGTTTCCTCCACAACACATAAAGGTTGAGTTCTCATCAGGGACGAAACCAGAATTTCTTCAACGCGGTGGTCGAACTATGAACAATAATTTTTAAAATTTTAAGGTTTGGGAATCTAATAGTTTATTTGATTTGGATTTTAAGGAGATTTTTTGGGTAATTAGTGGAGAGAGATAAAAAGAAAAATGAGAGAAATAATTGAAGGAAAAACTAATTGAAAACCGCGCACAAAGAAAGAGGGGTTGGATTTTGAGACCCAAAATGAACCTAGTCTAAGACATTTAAATGTTTAAATAATACCCAATACAAAAAACAATATATTGTGGCTCTTAACAAACAAATAACAACTAATCTTAATTGTTGGGCCTGGAGTGCCCCCATAGATTTGGTTATACAATGTCATTCCCTGCGACCGCTCTAAAAACAGACTTGTGGGTGCAATGTCAAATGCCATAAAAGACTTAATTGAAACTCTTCCTACCACCAATTGGTTTTAGGAGAGATGGTGGAAAAGCGGTTCGACAAGTGGTATCAGACCCAGGAAGTCATGGGTTCGAGTCACGGGAGCGTCATTGTGAGGGAGGGATTGTTGGGCCCGAAGTACCCCCATGGATTTGGTTATACAATACCACTCCTTGCGACTGCTCTAAAAACAAACTTGTGAGTGTCATGTCGAATGCCATAAAAGACTTAATTGAAATCCTTCCTACGACCAATTGGTTTTAGGAGAGATGATGAAAAAATGGTCTGACATTAATATTTAAAAACAAGTGGAGTGGAGTGGAGTGGAGTGCATGTGGTGCATCCCTAATACTTCCATGCAAATAGGAAGGGTGTGATTCCCCAAAGCACACATCCCTCTCCCTAAGTTCCCTAGGTTAGAGTAGATTAGGTTTAACGAATAACAAAAAATTTATTTTTAAAATACCACGCGGGGCCGTGGCCCCCATAAGCCCTCACATAATTTCATCTTTGGTTCTCATGCCCCGTCCTAAATAGGTTTGTTTCATGCATGTCAAACGATTAATTTCAAAAATTACGACGAAAAGTTAAACAAAAAGTTATGAAAAATAAAAATAAAAATCGAAATAAGTTTTCATATTGTAAGTTTACATTAACGCACCCTAATTATCGTCTTCTCGGTGGATCCATTTATGGTAGTAGTAAACTCACACTCAAGAGAAACTACTGCTAGTGTAGTTGGTTATCTCATTTCCCTCCTCTGTGGAGGCCTTGGTTCGAGCCTCATAAGGGACGGGCTTTGAGGGCTAGGGCTATGGATAATTTTAGACTTGGTTAATATAAGCCACCCAAACTTGGTTAATATATTCTAGAAATTATTCCACCTATAGCCAATTGGTTTTATGTTTGAACCCTCCAAGAAATCTAACAGATAGCCTCTGGACCCTCCTGTGTTAACTCTAACACCCTCTACTAATCCCCGCCAATGTATAAAATATTGGAAAAAAAAAAAAAAAAAAAAACCTCCCACTGAAGAGATTGGAAATTGAACGGAAAAAGAGAGAAAATCTTTGTTAAAAGAAGGGGCGGGGGAAAAGAACAAAAAGAGCAATATTGGGGAAGCAAGCAATCAATTCATGCATGGTACTACAGTAGTGGAGAGGGGGAGAGGACTTGTTCCACTTTTAGTAGCTCTAAAAAAAGCAGCAGCAGGCAAATCACTTCATGAGCATGTCGCGTAGTGGAGAAAGTCAGAAGACCACGGAAAACCCCACTCGTAATTTAATAAGCCGCCGATCGACGTTCACCTCCCCATTCTCTTCCACACAATTCATTCAGCACGTGGATAATAGTACTATTGCTTTATTTTACGATAGAAATGATCATACCTAGGATAATGTCGTTTTTTTTAAGAATATAAACCCTACGCCATAGCCAGCCATTAACATTTTTTTTTTGGGGGTCACAAATTCAATTATTCCATCCGTCCGGATTTAATAGTCATTTTTTGGATTTTGTGTTATTTTTCAAACGATTATATTTTGTAATTTATAATATTTTATGTAATTCTGAAAACATTGTCTTATAAAACTGATTGAGATCTATCAAACAAAATTCATATTGGATATAAAATTTGTAACGACCCTGATTTTTTGTCAGTAAAAATTTCGTTAAAAATTTGAATTTTAATTACTTGGACTTCTTTTAAAATTTCTTTTTAATACCCAAAAATCCGTCGTTACTAAATTCTAGACTTATAAAATTAGATTTCTTCACTCTGAGCAATAAGGTCATTTTCTAAAGACAAGTGTCTGATTTATTTTCCTAACTATTACGATAAAGTCTTAGAATCCCATCTTTTGGCTGGAAATCTTACTTAGTGAGCCTAGTTAGCTTCTAACCAATTCATTGAGGAAACCTAATTACCAATTGCACTTCCAACCCTAATTGAACCTTTTGAACATTTCCAAACCCTAAAGGAACCCTTTGGACCAAAGTCATCCTTGACCTTTACCCATTGGACGATAAATGTTAGGGAAATCTTTATCCATTGAACAATAGGCTTTCCACCTAAGTTATTTTATTAGATTTGACCAATGTACACTTATATAGTATTATATAGGCCTATGTACACATGTTTGAAAGATGTATATATAATATTCCAATATTATACTTTACTCTTTTACCCATTGGTCCATAGAAGTTAGGGAAAATATCGCTCATTGGTCCATAACTTAGTCTTGCCACCAAGTACTAGACCAATTAGTTTAATAGATTCACTATGAGTTATTGTACTTATATATATTCATTATGCAAGCATAGTACTTTCCATCTTTATCCATTGGATAATAAATGTTAGGAGAATTGTTACCCATTGGTCAATAGGTTAGTTTTTCTACCTAGTACAAGATCTATTAGTTTAATAGATTCACCATGAGTTATTGTACTTATATATATACATTATGCAAGCATAGTACTTCTCATCCATTACCCATTGGATAATAAATGTTAGGAGAATTTTGGTACATTGGTCAATAAAGTCTAGTCAAGCCATAGTACTAGGTTTTATTAAGTTAATTGCTTATTAGATATGATGTACCTTTTTGCTTAAAGTATTAGATATGTATATGTCATCCTAAGATTCTAAGTACTAGAATATAGTTTATAAGTACTACATGTGTCAATTAGACTTAGTTTATTAGGGAATTTTGACTTGAAAGACCTAGTGAGGTCATGGTGTACCCTTTCCTACTTAGTCATCCATGCATATACATATATTAATCAAGGGAGAAAGAGAGAGAGGGAGAGAGAGAGAGAATCCGAGTGGGAGAGGGAGAGAGAGAGGCCGAGAGAGATGGGAGAGGGAGAGAGAGAGAGATAGGAGAGATTGATGTGCTACCTTAGATTTTCTTCTTCCAAAATCCTAGTTTAAAATTGCCTAAGTACATGTACTTGTGAAAGAAGAAAGATTGGAAGATATGAGAGAGATTTAAAGTACTAGATTTCTTACAAGATTTACTTACAACTTATTTATTTATTCTTACTCTTTCAACCTTTGTACTTATATATATATATACACATTGTACCAAAGAGAGAGAGAGAGGGAGAGAGAAAGCCGAGAGAGAGAGAGAAAGGGAGAGAGAGAGAGGCCGGGAGAGAGGGAGAGAGAGATGGTGTGATGTGTGCAAGTGTACTCACAATCTAGTTCAATATCTTGGCCATCATCCTACCTCATCAAAGTACCATCAAATCTAGTCATTCTATTAACTATTGGATAACAAATGTTAGGGGAAAAATTGTCTCTTGGATAAAAGACCAACCTTTGGCTATAAATAGCACCCATTCCTTCCCATTTCAACACACACCTTCATTTCTTCAACTTCTCTCTCTAGAAAGATTAGTGTTCTTGCTTGTTCTTGAATTCTTCAAGAAACTCATCCAAGACCGCCACTAAACTGCCACTCGACCACCCTTTCGATCCAAAAAGTCTAGTAATATTAGTCAAGATTTAGTTTCAAGAGAAATCTTTCTCTTTCGAAGCTACCGGAAGCTTACCGTAGGAAGTTACTCCGTCCAACCGCCGACGTACCTTCCTTACTCCGTAGTCGTCCCTACCGCCAAGAAGAACGGTAGATTTTCCCTATCTACTTTTCCTAAGTATACGTAGTTAATCTTACTCTTAAGTACATGTGTAGTCGATTATGCTTCAATAAACATATGTTGTTTTGAACTTTGAAAAGGAATAACGAATTTTGAGGATAATGTTGTGAACCTACTTTAAGTATTCGTATTTTGATCTTAAAGATGATTATGAACATGTATACTTGTCTTATTTGTTGCTGATAAAGCATAAGTGGTTTACCACTCCAAAGGTGTCCGTCCATGTGGCACTATGCTTTACTTTGTATGATTAATGTTGAGCATGATGATGTGATAAAATGAGCATGCTACCTAATATAGAGTTGAATGATCTTGCTAGTTTAGTTTCAAGATTACAATAAATGATTTATGTGTACGTACGTGAAAAGTCCTACCGCGGAGTCGATGCATGTAACGAGATACGGAAATTGAGAAAATAGAAACATGATGCCTAGGGTGTGTTTAATCAAAATGTGTGTTTTGAAAAAGAGAAATATTTTTGAAAACCGCAATGTGGCCGGACTTGCCCATTGTGTGGTGTGCGTGTGTAAAAGAAAGATTTGTGACATCGGATAAAATATTTTTGAAACTACATTGTGGCCGTTTGCCCAATGGGAGTTGTGTGTGTGTGTTCCAATGAAAATCCGTGGTAGCGGAACCATTGTGAGGCTGTATGTGTTCCAATGAAAATCCGTGGTGGCGGAACCATTGTGAGGCTATGTGTGTTCCAATGGGAATCCGTGGTGGCGGAACCATTGTGAGGTTGTGTGTGTTCCAATGGGAATCCGTGGTGGCGAAACCATTGTGAGGTTGTATGCGTTCCCATGGGAACCCGGAGCGGCGGAACCATGGTGAGGTATGGCTTGGTTATCCACGGAGAGGAGCCAATGCAAGTTTTGTGTGCCAATGGGAACCCGGCGCGATGGAATCGAGGTTGAGTGTGTTAAAAACGGGTTTTCGAAATGTTGATTTGGCTAATCAAAGGGAAAATGGTGACACGGTCTACGAAACGCTGCGTAGGAGAAACTCTGATGACACGGACACTTACGCTAGTTGAGTAATGATTATGCATGTGTTGTTATTATTTGGATATATGTGTGCTATGTGACTTGCTATGTGTAAGTTAAGTTAGTGGATATAGGATTATTCTGCTGAGCTCTTGTGGCTCATTGTGTTACCTTTGGTGACCCTGACATATTATATCGGTGGCGACGCTGGTATAATGTGTCAGACTTTGTAGATGATCAAGATGAACAGTACACCTTGGAGGCTTTTGGAGCTGAGGAACTGGCTAGGATGAAGGAGCAGGCGGAGCTATAGTTAGGAACCCTAGAACCCCTTCATTATGTAAATATTGAACTCTTGTGGGAGTTTTGTTGTAATAACGAGACAGACTCCATTTGATTTTATCAATAAAATGTTTATTTAACGTACCCAAAAATCAGGGGCGTTACAAAATTCATTACCAATTTAAAGATAAACTCATTTTTTATCCGGTTAGAATTGAACGAGGGACAATTAAATCCGGATGGAGGGAGTAACTTTTAGTACTAACTATAAGGGTATATGGTTTGCCTAAATAAGCTATTTTGCCTTTTCTTTTCTTTTTATTTAAATATTTTTTGCATTTGTTATGTAGTTTCGCATTAAATTTTTGTGAATTATTGATTCGTCTCGACGAGAAGAATCGAAAAAGTAAAAAAAAATGTGATCCAAACTTATTTAGCCGAGACACCCCAAGTAAGAGGTTAAATTGTCTCAAAGACTTACGGAGTATTATATTTTTCGCTTGATGCATGATACCTTCATTCGTCATACTATCAACTCTCATAAAGAAGATTGATTTTCATCATCCATATTTGGACTACCAAAAATTTATGGTGGATCTCCTCTATTTTCCTATTCATCCTTTTTCATATCCCATTTTAATCATCAAATTTGTTTTGGTACATTTATCTTTTGTAAAAGTGGTACTAATCAAAAGATATTTACAGTATCTTTAAAATAAGACCAATCTTGAGTATTTATTATAAAAATAGAAATATGATAATTTGAATTTTGGAGGGAAAGTGATGAAGTTTGAGATTTGGAGTGAGTTTTTTAAAATACATATAGAGGAAGAAATAGAGTATTGGGTTGGAGTTGTTATGAATAGTAAAACCCTATAAATCTACTTTTAAATTATAAAACAATATTTTGGTCCTCCAAAATGAAGATTTGGAGAACGTTGGCCGGGTTGGAGATGCTCTTAGAAGAAGGTTGATTTTCTTGGGATAAAGTGGTGTAATTTTCGCCAACCGAAACAATTCGTTTTTTTTCCCCACACTGTAGAATGTATTTCAGTATATTAGTTAGTTATATTAGGGCCGACCGCTGCTCCATCAGTTCAAACCCACAACCTCACCCTTGAAACTCAAACCCAAAAGAAAAGACCACTAAGCGAAAGCCCGAGGTCTCCGGAACATGCAGTTAAATGATTGAGTAACTTTACTAGCTAAGATTACAAGTTGGAACTCCTATAGGATTTGGAGTTGAAGGCAAGTGAGTGGTGGCCGGTATTGGTACTCCAAAATTAATAATGTGTGTAAGTTGGTCAAGACACCTGAGTTATAGTAAAAAACTCCTACAAAAGAATGTCAAATACTCTTGTTGATGGGTTGAATTAGAATAGTTGATAAACCGAGGATATCAACTGATATACTAGTAGCCAGCTCATAGAAGAATGGCCCATCAAGAGTAAAGACAATATATTAGATATCTTATCACCAACAAAAAGACAAATTACATGTACACATTGCGTTGAAATTAGGAAAAAACTATGGGTACATATAAGCAAGTACATATCGTGCACATATAGATTTTGTGGGGCCCACCTCGGGTCCCACAAAGATGATTCAAACCGTCTATTATTTTTAAAATATTTTTTTATGGAATCCCGTAAAAAATCAGCTCAACCCGATATCAGTAAGGATTTTTTTGGAATTTGTTGGGGCGAAACTATCTAACTGCTTAGTTTCGCTCCTACAAATTCAAGAAAAATTCTTACCGATATCGGGTTGAGTTGATTTTTTACAAGGCTCTATAAAAAAATATTTTAAAAATAATGGACGGTTCAAATCATCTCTGTGGGACCCGAGATGGGCCCCACAAATCTCATATGTGCATGATATGTATATACAATATGTACCCATAACAAGACTCTTTTTTTTTTACATTTTTTAATATATTTTCACACATTTTTATTCACTCCTAAAAATTTTAAATATACATTTTAAACCTTAACGACTGTCCAATAGATTGTTTTTAGCATTTTCCCGCAAATTAAAGACTTCCATGTCTGGCAATTGGCACATTAAATGAACACGTTTACATGTTTGAGAATTCCCACAGTGGGAAGACAGACAAATGATGAATGTCTTTGATATGCATGGACCCGGGGGCTCTGCTGCCCATGGAGGCGCAGGAGCCCCTACCCACCCTCAAAACGTTGCCGTTTTGATTTAAAAAAAAAATCCAAACCATCAATTTGTAATTTTATGGAGCGGAAACGTGATTATGAGAGCCCTAGAGACAAAGTTTGATTATGTCTCTTTAGAATAATATGATCAAAATAATAAGATCTTCACACCCATTCAAACGGATTAAAAATTGGAGCACTTAATTTTTTAACCATATTTAAAAAAAATTAAGTACTCAAATTTTCACTCGAATCAGTGCAAAGATCTTGTTATTCTTATCATATTATTCTAAAGAGTCATAATTGATTTTTCTTTATAGGGCTCTCATAATTATATTTCTGCTCTACAGAGTCCTAAATAAAGAACATATACTTAATGTAACGACCCTGATTTTTGGTAAATAAAAATTTCGTTAAATATTTGAATTTTATTTTAATTACTTGGATTGCTTTTGAAATTTCTTTTTAATTTCTAATAATCCGTCATAATTAGATTTGAGATTTTTAAAATTATATTCTTTTCGCACCGGACAATCTAGTCATTTTCTAAAGACAAGTAGGCTTAAAAAAAGCACTTGTATATTTTCCAATTTATGGATTTCGGCCTTAAAATCATTTTCTTTTACTAGAAATCCTATTTAGCAAGCCTAGTTAACTTCCAACCGAATAATTGGAGAAACCTAACTACCAATTCCCTTGGTTAGTTTTCCCTAAACCCTAGATGGACCTTCTTGACCACCTTTGAGCCTTATGAACCCTCCTAAAACCTATTTGAACCATTAGGTCATTAGGGTTAATCATTGAACCCCATGACTAGTCATTCAAGCCCATGCCACCTTCTTTATTTCTTTATCCTTTGGTTAATAAATGTTAGGGAAAAATTTAACCCTTGGATAATAAAATCTAGTCATGCAAATGACTAATTAAACCTATCTAGACAAGTCTTTCCAAAAAGAAGCTCATCATTATGCTTCCAAAGGAAGTAACCATAGTCTTGCATGCATGCAACCCTAGTCATATAGCCCTAATCCTATTTATGTTACTTTCCTAGATTCACCAAGCACATGTATACTTAATAGTCCATTATCCTTTAACCATTGGTTAATAATTGCTAGGGAGATTTTTATCTCTTGGACAATAGAAAAATTAGTCTTGCTAAAAGACTTAAATTGATAAGGCTAGTAAATTAGGTACTTGAAAATAGTAGGCCATCATATTGTTTCAAAAAGAGGAAAACTAGTCTTGCCACATGCAAGTCTAAAAACAATAGCCTTAACCCTAAATTGGCCAACCTAATTACATTTCTAATTTTTCTTTAAGCTTATATTAGTATGCCCCTTGGATAAAAGTTTCCTAGGAAAAGTTTAACCTTTGGTCAATGCTTAACACTTGAAAGTCTTAGCCATGTCATTACTCTTTTAGGCCTAATAAAACTAGTTAGTACTTAAGCATGCCTAATTAAACCTAGGGTTGCTTTCTAGGAGAAAGATTGTCCATGGGACAAAGCTCTTACCATTTAGAACCTCACCATAATCATTTCCTCTTTCCTTAGACTTATAAGCCTACTTGTACTTAGGTTTATACACATGGGCACACATGATTCAAAAAAAAAAAAAGAAGAAGAAAGGAAAGGGAGAGAGAGGCTGGTTGGAGGGGAGAGAGGAGGAGTGAGGTGCATGCTTGTACTTGTACTCTTGTACAAGCTACCATTAGCCTTAGGCCTAATTACCAATTGCCAACCCATTTACTAGCCAACTTTAAACCTAAAACTAGCTTATCATTTTGTTTCTTCTTGCAAGCTAGCTAACCAAGGACAAGACAAGGCCATGAACCCTCCATGATAACCTAGTTCATTAGCCTTAAGCCTAAAGAGTTGGATATGACAAGGCATGGCATGCTTTCAAAGCCATGCCTTTCAAAAATTACCCCTTGGTCAATAATTGTTAGGGAAAAATTTATCCCTTGGATTATAAGCCAAGCTTTTGCTATAAATAGCACCATTCACTTGCCATTCAACTCACACCTTCACTTCTTGCTCCCACTTCTCTCTAGAAACTCAAGCATTGCTCCAACTTCTCTCTAGAAACCATTTCTGATTTTCCAGACAGCCTACTGCCCTTTGCAAAACCTCATTTTGCTCCTGCTTAAAGTAGTCCTTAGAACCAACTTCCTTCGGGAAAGTTGTAGAGCACTTCGAGCTCTTCAAGTTAGACCCAAGAACCACCCTAATCGGTCAAGAAACGACAAAGATATCGACATCCGAAGTTCAGTGAAAATTCGGATTCCAGATTTCCAGACAGCTTACTGTCTCTTGCTTTATCACCATATTTCTCCTACCTAAAGTGGTTTCTAGGATCAACTTCCTTCACAAAAGTTGTAGAGCACTTCTAGAGCTTCGATTTCAACTAAAAAACGATCTTATTTGGCCAAGTATTGACCGAGTTACTGCCATCCAAAGTTTGGTCCGAATTTACCGCCTGTGGAATTTTCTAACTAGCTTAATCGGCCCCGACTAGTTTCGGATCAAGGTAGATTAATCTCTACTCATTTTCCCTAAGTATAGATAGAAATGTGTATTGTTTATAATGTATGTAGATTATCCTAAGTATAATTAGAAGTTTGTATATTACTTGTATTGCTTGGAATGCATGAGGACTTGAAAAATGTTTCACTAAAAGAAATGAAAAGGAAGGGGAGTATGTTGAAAATATCGACCTTATTTTTTTTAATAAACATGTGTTGTTTTGAACTTTTCGAAAAAGAGGAATGAATTTTGAAAAGATAACGTTAGCTGTTTAACTTGAAGTATTCGTATTTTGATCTTAGAAAGGTTATGAACATGTATACGTGTTTACTTGTCCTACTTGATGAATGTGTGATAAGCATAAGTGGTTTACCACCCCAAAGGTGTCCGTCCATGTGGCACTATGCTTTACCTTGTGTGATAATTGTTGGGCATGATATGTGATAAGGTGAGCATGCTGTCTAATATAGAGTTGAATGATCTTTGCTAGTTTAGTTTCAAGATTTCAAATTAAATGATTTATGTTAATTATGTGAAAAAGTCCCACCGCGGAGTCTAAGCATGAATACGAGACACAAGAATCGAGAAAATTAGAAATATGACACCTAGGGTGTAATTAAAGGCAATGACCAGGTAAAATATTTTTGAAACTACATAATGACCAATGTGGGAGTCATTATGTGAGTCGTGTGTGTTTTGAAAAGGAGAAAAAGCTTTGAAATGTGATTGTGTGCCAATGGAAATCCGGTGCGGCGGAACCATTGTGAGGATACTCGGGAAGCCGGAACAGCGGAACCGAGGTTGGGTGTGTGGCTTGGTTTTCCGTGGAGAGGAGCCAATGCTAATGTGTGCCAATGGGAACCCGGTGCAATGTGGCCGGACTTGCCCATTGTGTGGTGTGCGTGTGTAAAAGAAACGATTTTCAAAATGTTGATTTGGAAATGAGAAGTGAAAAGGTGACACGGTCTACGATGAGTCGCGTAGGAGAAACCCAGAAAAGTCATGGACACCAACGATAGTTAAATGAGAGTGTGGATATGTCATTGTTAATTGTTTTATTAGAAAAGCATGTACTGTGTAGATAACCTTATCTGTATGATTCATTTTGTAAGTTATGGGTTAGCGGGTATTGGATTATTCTGCTGAGCTTTTGTAGCTCACGGTGTTGCCTTTGGTGACCCTGACATATTATATCGGTGGCGACGCTGGTATAATGTGTCAGACCTGATAGATGAATAGGGAGAGCTGTATACTTTGGAGGCTTTTGGAGCCGAGGAACTGGCTAGGATGGAGGAGCAAGCGGAGCCGTAGATAGGAACCCTAGATTTTCCTTCCCTTATGTAATGAAAGCACTCTGATGGGAAATTGATGTAATAACGAGCCAGACTCTATTTAGAAATTCAATAAAATTGTTCTTTTAACGTACCCGAAAATTGGGGGCGTTACACTGAATATGAGAGCTCTAGAGATAAAAATGAATTACGACCCTTTAGAATAATATGATCAGAATAATAAGATCTTTGCACGGATTCAAACGGAGTAAAAATTTGAATACTTAATTTTTTTAGACCGTTTATATATTAAAAAATATGGTTAAAAAATTAAGTGCTCCAATTTTTAATCCGTTTGAATGGGTGTGAAGATCTTATTATTTTGATCATATTAATCTAAAGAGACATAATCAAATTTTGTCTCTAAGACTCTCATAATCACGTTTTTGCTCCATAGGATTGCAAATTGGTTGTTTGGATTTTTTTTTAAATCAAAACGTTGCCTTGAGGGTGGGTAGGGGCTCCTGCGCCTCCATGGGCAGCAGAGCCCCCGGGTCCAATATGCATCGGGTTTTTACTTTAATCAATAATTGAATTGAACTGATCCTCAAAATCACTTCCCCAAATTTAACCAGTAATCCCAAACCTGACAAATCCAGTTGTTTTTTGTCTTAAACCTATATCTGCTAAAATTTGCCATCTTGGTATAGTTCTTCTCATTTGGACGCTTCTCATTTAAACTTTACCCTAGTGCAGAGTATCTTATCCATTGGGTACGACATTTTGAAAAGGAAGTAGTACTATTATCATAAATTAGGTGGGCGCCAACTTTTTACCACTCTCAGGCCCCGTTTCAGTTTAGGTTTTTGTAGGCGCGGTCACATTTATTGACAGGCCATCAGGGAAGACTTGTTGACCAGCCTATCGGCTGAGGACACGTGGCGACCAGGTCCACGCGGAAAGTCAACATTAGTCAAACTTTATTCAAAGGAGACGTTTGACTGACCAATGAAAAAGGAACACGTAGCACGATAAAATCGACGTCCGCGGAGCCGGCCCGCGGAACTGAAGACTCCGCGGAAGTGACCCGCGGAAGTAAAGATCTCGCGGGCCCCGCCAGGAAGAGCTAAAAGACATACTGGAGTTGTTGGAATTGATACAAATGCTGTAAGAAGACTCCGGGATCCTATTCTGGCCCAAAAGGCAGGCCCGGAAGGGATCCCGCGGAGGGCAAACGATCGCCGCGGGTCGCGACCTTGCTCTTGCGGGAATTGGGGAAGTTCTTGTGGCTTGGTGGCTTGGGATGGAGGTAACGTCGTGGACACGCGAGTTCACCCGCGGAAGTCCTCCGCGGGAGGACGAGTCTTCCGCGACCTGGAGGTACGGGAGGGACACGTGTTGGGGTCTTATAGGAGCGCCGTCCTGGGCCTGACCTAGGCCCATGTGCCCTATAAATACCCCTGACATTCCCAATGATTGAAAGGGGCTGACCTTTCTGGAAAAGAGAGAGAGAGAGAGCACTGATTCTGAGGAAGGAGAACATTCTTCCCCGGAGAGAAAGTGACCTCACTCATCTGGATTTCTAGAAAGGGCAGGCGTCATTCACCCCCCGCGGAGAACAAAGGAGACACGTTGCCTTTGTCTTTTCCGTACCTCTTGCTCTAGCCCTCACCCCACGAGATTATTCCTCTTTTCCCCTTGGTACTGATTATCGACCAATCGAACCTCTCCAGCTCACTCTTGTATACGTAAGCGACCTCACAGAACCCGCTTTTCACCCACAGTTTTTTTTTTTAAAAGTTCTTTTTTTTTTAATTTTTAAATTCAAATATAATGAAAATAAAAAATAATTTTTTGATTTTTTTTACCATGTAAAAGATCAAGATCCATACTGGTAGAATTTTTTTTTACGTAAACATATAATTTTTGAGCTTGAAATTATCTTTTTTTTTTCAAAAAAATATTTTTTGGAGAAATCGGAACAACCCCTCAGTTACTTTCATAAACTCGCAAATGTTAATGCAGCGATGGAGACATCATCTCCTCTGATAAGTAGAAAAGGAGACCTAATTAACAACGGGTTGCTTAGGTGGTTGAAAATTTGAACTTCGTCGGATAAGACTGATCAAGTTCAAGTACTTGATCGTAGCTTATTATTGGGGCTAAATGTACTCCTAACACTACATATACATGATAGTACATGTTGGATCAGGTGCTAACCAACTCATTTAAAAGCAATTGTTAGGGAACGGTGGAACTTAATGTTTTAAAGGGCAATGCAAAGCCTTGCATTTAGCGGCAGACGGATATGAGACACTTTGTAATGCTGCCCATACAGCATCGACGGGTAGACGTGGTTAGTCCTCCCAATGTTTGCCTCGTGCCAGCAGGATCGCCTCGAGTACAGCGTGGGATGCTGGCCCCCATAAAGCCAACGTACAATACCTTATCTTTGGTCCTGACAGTTAGAGGTATGGTGTAATAAGACAATACTCTCCGGCAGAGGTAATGCTTGACAGGATACACTGTTATTAACCAAGAAAAGAGAACCAAGAAAAGAGAGGCCAGGACTGTTTTTTTTTTCTTTTCATTTTGTTGGTTTCCACATTTTTTAAAGTGTTGTGGACTATAATTTTCAAAGAGCGATGCTATATCCTCCGACCCAACAGTCCGAACCAAAGCCTCAATCACTGGGAACTCTGATGGGGTTTAGCGTTCAAAGCAGACAATATTGTATAGGACGGGAGCGGGTTGTTACACACTCAAATTAGGGATCAACTTAATGTATGCGCAAGCTAACCCAAATATATATCCTATATTTAAAAAAAGAAAGAAAAGAAATGCCCCCTTTTCATTTTTTGGACTTAATTGTCAAATGTTGAATTCAAACTGTTAATGGTATTTTCTAAAAGGGTTGTGAGTCTGGAGACTTTTGAGGCTCTTGACCAACTGTTTCTTTTGAGGACTCAATAATTTGAGTCTCAATAATTGGACTTTCTTCAAGGTTAAATCATATGTGCCTCCTGTTAAGGTATATAATATCGTCTTATATTGCTTAGAAGAGGAATGAATGATTACTTAATAACATGAGGGATCTCTTCACTTATTGTTAATTGATTTTGAGCTAGATACTAAAGTTTTCACGTGGTATCAGAACAAAGTCCATTCCTCCTCACATTTTACAAAAATTCACAATCCACAACCCAACCAACAAAAATGCTGCACGATGATAGAAAAAAAAGAGAGGTTCCATAAGACAGATTTCAAACACGACTGCACGTGATGAGGGGGGATGTTAAGGTAATAGTTCTACATTGCTTGGGAGTAGAATGAGTGATCACTTAATAACATGAGGGACCTCTATACTCGGTGACAATTGATTTTGACCTGATATAAAATTTTCGCACCTAAGCACATTCCATGGGAGCAGTTATTCCATGCGTGTGGAATACCATGTCAATTGTGCTTCCGACCAATAAGGTCCCCAAAATGTTGAAAAGTGTCACAATACACCGACATAGAGAAATAGTACAGTAGTTTTTTTTTTGATCCGCGAAATAGTACAGTAGTTAGATAAGTGATAAATAGGCCACTTACAGAAATGAACATGGTGGGGTGGCCAATATTTCTGAGCTTTTGATTGGCCAAGCACGTCACATCAACATGTTAATGTTGTGCTACAATGCTACCGGATAAATTCCTTCGGCTATGCAGGTCCGGCCCGGCCCTAGGGCAAGACCCAAAAGGCTGCTACATAGAGTGACCAAATTTTGGGCCAAAAATAGCTGCCCTCCACAAGTAAGTATATACATATTTGTTGTTATTTTGAACAGCCAAATGACTTTGGGTGGTTCGGTGGTGACTTGATTCAAGTCCATACGGTATGACTGCAGTTCAAATCACAGCTTTTGCACTTTCCCTTAAATGAGTCTTTTCTTTTTTGTGTGTGTTTATTTGTCAAAAAATAACATCTACGCAATTTTAAAGCTGCCTACTATGTGTTGAACCCAAGTCAAGGCAACAATGTAAGCCACTAGACCCAAACCATTTACTATGAGCAACTTGGACTGAAGTGATTACATATAAATAATTCTATTATAGTGGTTTAATTGAAAAAATATGTAAGGTCCCGCTGGCTGCTTCACGTTTCGTTCAATGCCTCCAAATATCTTGGGCCAACCTTGCAGCTACGGAGTGACTGGAGTCGCTCATGTAACTCGATCTAGGAGCTGTTCCATGCATCTGAAGATGTTAAGTTAAGAAAAACCCATGCTTTTCTGTTTCATTTTTTTATTTTTGGTAACTTAGAGGTGTTCGGGTCAACATTCCTCTCAACCAATTAGGGGGATCAATCATACATTCCACTATGGTCTATGGGGATCCAAATTATAGCCGAGAAAGTCCTGTATGGACTGACGCTTTTAAGTTTTAATTGATGGAGTCAAGGAGTCTTACTTCTTTTTAACGCACGATGAAAACAAAACCATAAACAAATTAAAGTCCTTAATATGCAATCGATCACTTTCTGCATCTAAAGAAAACCAAACCCCACTAGATTTTATAACTTTGATTTCTAATCATCCGACAAAAAGAAATGGAGAGAAAAAGCACATAAGAGAACACAGAAGATTTCATGATCTCTGAAAATTTCCTAGCTTTTGATTTGTCTTGATTGTTTTAAGTCTTCGATCAGCTTTCAAATCCAGAGATGTATTATATGATGCCCAGTTTTGATGCAAGCCGATATTTTGATTATTCTAGAAATATAGGAATCTTAATTTATTATTTTGAGTTTAGCATTTTAGTAGGAATGTTTTATTTTAGTCAAGATAATTTATAAGTATTTAGTTTTCCTAGTTTGATTTTATCTAGTTTTCTTATTTTGAATAGGTATCTTGGTCAAGGAAAATTAGAATAGATTTTATTTCCTTATGTTTATTTTCCTTTTTAGATTTTAAGAAAGCTAGGTTTAGGAATTCTATTTGTATAAATAAGGTTGTAAGCCTTAGGGCTAAGGAGTTGTTTTTGAATGAATTAATGAAAATTGAGAGTTTTTCTCATTATTGTGTGTTCGTAGAGGGAGTACCTCTAGTTCATACTTATTCGTGATTGTCCTTGTTGTGCGTTCTTCTATTCCAACACGCCTCGCTGCATCAGTTGGTATCAGAGCTTGCGCTCGATGCGCGACAAGGAGTTTGTTATGGTCATTATGCTGTTGCCGAAGATGTGTATAATCGAAGTAAAGCTGCACGAGAAGCACGGATGGAGGAGAGGTTCCAACAACTTGAGCAGCGTGTGATGGATGCGATTGGCGTCCTAACCGATTAGATGGCTGCCATGGCTGATGGGGGGAACCCACCTCGCCGTCGTTCGGTTCAACCTCGGTTTCCGAAAGAGGAGGAGGTGTCGGATGATATTTCTATCACCAAACATTTGATTGGTAACCATTAGTCGAGGGGGAGGACAAAAGTGAATGAAGTTACCATCGAGTGACCATTCACATCAAATATTACTCCAGATCCAGTAATGGATTGGAATAAGCCTCCAGTTTTTTACGAAAAAACAGTGAAGAAAATTCCAAAAAAAGAAAATCAAAAAATATTGCAAAAAGAAGAAGTTACAAATTTGGTGTTGTTGGAAACTGAATTTATTGATCCGTTTTGGGAGTTTATTGAATACACTACATGCAAGCGTCCTTGTGTTTCGATCCGGGAGGAAGGTAGATTTGTTTTATTGATGGAAATTATTTCCTCAAAATTTTCAGATTGTTGTTTACAGTTTGGGTTGGAAAAAATAAATTTGAAGTATAAGATTGATGCAGACAAGTTTCGGCGAATTCAACTACATAAACTCGAGGATGAGTTTCTTCAAGCGGGGGAGGATGATGCAGGCCGATATTTTGATTATTATAGAAATATAGGAATCTTAATTTATTATTTTGAGTTTAGCATTTTAGTAGGAATGTTTTATTTTAGTCAAGATAATTTATAATTATTTAGTTTTCCTAGTTTGATTTGATCTAGTTTTCCTATTTTGAATAGGTTTCTTGGTCAAGGAAAATTAGGATTGATTTTATTTCCTTATGTTTATATTCCTTTTTAGATTTTAAGAAAGCTAGGTTTAGGAATTCTATTTGTATAAATAAGGTTGTAAGCCTTAGGGCTAAGGAGTTATTTTGAATGAATTAATGAAAATTGAGAGTTTTTCTCATTATTGTGTGTTCGTAGAGGGAGTACCTCTAGTTCATACTTATTCGTGATTGTCCTTGTTGTGCGTTCTTCTATTCCAACACGCCTCCCTGCATCAAGTTTTTAGCTTCCGATATGGTCACCATAGCGTTACTGATCTTTGCCTTCTCTACTTTCTGGATTCTAGTGGTTTCCTCTTCTTTTCATTTTTTGGGTAAAGGAAGGAACATTTAAATTGAACTTGTCATAGTCCTTGGGTATAATTGATACACCTTCATTATCATTAGACAAGTGAGAAGAGATAAAAGAGGGCAGAACATTAAAATACATTAATCCCTAGATTGAAAAGTTAGATTAAGGGTCATCATTTAGCCCGAAGGCCCGCGGCCCACCCGGTCTGAGCCCGTGAAACGGTTGGGCCGAGCCGGCTCGTAGTTTGTAATGGGCGGATTTTGGGCCTATGAATTTTTACTCAGCCCGTCCGTAGGCCCGGCCCGTGAGCCCGCCCGTGGTACCCGCCCATTAGCCCGAAATTCCACAAAATCCTTTCTTTTTCTCTTGCCCAAGGAAATTTAAGCCCGGCCGTCTTTTGGCCCACCAGCCCGTCAATTGGGCTAGCCCGTGGGCTGGGCTTCAATTTATGGTAGGTAGCCCGGCCCGCAAAAAAGAAAAAACACGGTCGGCCTGGCCCGTGGGCGGGCTTGGTAGTGATTTGGTGGGCTGGGCCGGCCCGGGCCGGCCCGATGATGACCCTTAAGTTAGATGATTGGATACCTATATGTGCTCGATCCAATCATTTAACTTCTCATTATCCTGAAATCTGAATGAAAAGTTAGATATTTGAATCGAGCACCTATATTGTTAGATTGAGCTGATTTTTGGCAGGCTCTTCGAAAAAATATTTTACATTTAATGAATAGTTCGGATCATTTGTCTGAGCCCCGTATTGGGCCTCACACCGTGATCTATGCACAAAATCTATACAGTTAGACTTTCTGTCGAGTAACCTCACATTCATGATAATAGTGTAATTAAGTTAAAGAGGGTGTAATTAAGTTACAGAGGGTGGACAATTTACTCAAGAGCGATAAACTAAACCTCAACCCTTCAATTGAATCTTAGTCCTTTATAAGGGGCTGTTTGGGAGGCTATTTCCCCATCCCCATCCCCATCCCCATTTTCAACTTTTGGGAGTTCGGGGGAGACAAACCAAAACCCATCCTCCAAAAATGCATTTGCAAAATTGATGAAAGGAGAGCAACAGCTACAAGGACCTCCGGAGGTCCTTTTCCCATTCTCTCTTTTTTGACTTTTGTCTTTTTTTCTTATCTTATATTCAAAACATCCAAATGTCCTTTCATTTTCTGATAATAACAACCCATCACTGGACAAAAATGGGAAGTAGACATGTGGCTGAGGTGTTGGGAATTTTTCTTCTTCTTCTTCTTCTTCAGTTGCTACTTATTTGGACTGGGGGGAGCTGCTGTCCCTTGAAGGGACAGCAGCGTGCTATCCCAACCGAGGGGGCTCCGCTTCAGTTTTGCTCCGACGATCGAAAACATTCATTTCGTAGAGCTCGTCGAGTTGAACAAATATACAAAAAATCAGTTTGATCGGATATATTAAGTACCTGATCGGAACACATATAACTTGCCAATAATGGGTTCTAGTAGATTTGATCCAGTGTTTCGGATCCATTCTTTTCAAGACAAAAAGGTTTCGATTAGACACTTAATGATATCCGATCGAGCTAGTTTTTTATATACTTGTTCAACTCGACGAGCTCTACGAAGTGAATGTTTCTGATTGTTGGAGAGAGACCGGAGCACGGCCGCCTTGGCTAAGACAACAGCTCCCCCAACTCCCTACTTATTTGTTTTCCAATAATGATGGTTTGTACTCTTTTTTTTTTTTTTTTTTGTCCTTTGTATATTTTGAGCGAATAGTTAGCTCTTTTAATGATTTTTTAAAAATAATAATTCGATGGTGACTTGATTCAAGTCCATATAGTATGCCTAAGTTCAAATCACAGTTGTAGCAATTTTCCTTTAATGAGATTTTCTTTTCTTTTTCTTTTTTGTGTTTATCTGTCAAAAAATAACATCTACGCAATTTTAGAGCTGCTATGTGGTGAACCTGAGTCAAGGCAACAATGTAAGCCACCAGACCCAAACCATTTACTATGAGCAACATGGACTGAAATGATTATGTACATAAATAATACTACTATCATAGTTGGTTAATGGTAAAAAATGTGTAGGGCCCCGCTCTACGATTTCGCCCAGGGCCTCCAAATATCTTGCGCCCTGTAACTACGGAGTGATTGGAGTCGCTCGTGTTTAGAATAACCCATGCTTGTCACTTATATTTTTTATTTTTGGTAACTCAGGTGTTCGGGTTAGCATTCGTCTCGACCAATTCTAAGAACCAATCATACTGTCCACTGTGGAGATCCAAATTATTGCCGGCAAAATTCCGTATGGACTGATGATGTGTCAAGGAGTCTTCTTTTTAACGCATGATGAAAACAAAACCATAAACAAACAAATTAAAGTCCCTTAAATGTGCAATCGATCACTTTCTGCATCTAACAAAACCTCTGAACTTTACATATCCACTAAACCCCACTAGATTTTATAACTTTGACTTCTAATCAACAGACAAAAAGATATGGAGAGAAAAAGGCACAAAAGAACACATGCAGAAGATTCCATGATCTCTGAAAACTTTCTTAGCTTTTGATTTGTCTCGATTGTTTTAAGTCTTTGATCAGCTTTCAAATCCAAATGTGTATTATTTGATGCATGCCCAGTTTTCAGCTTCCAATATTCACCACAGTGTTACTGATCTCTGGCTCCTCTGTTTTCTAAATCCAAAAAGCCAAAACCTCAATAACCAAAATGCAAAAAGCCAAAAAAAGGAGGCTCTCAAACACCTCCTAACAACTTTGTTTGTATGGGGTCCACACCATTCTGGTTCGAGTTAAATTCACTTTCCTAAAGTTCTCCTTTCCGGATCCCTCCTTTCCAAAAGAGAGCCTCTTTTCGCAACCCCCCCCCCCCCCCCCCCCCCCTTTTTCGGTTTTTTTTTTTACTTTTAAAAGTAAATAATTACTGGTTTTTTTATACTTTTACTAGTTTTTTTATACTTTAAAAGACTTTAATTACTGAGGTATTGGTATACCTCACAGCTCAAATGGGCACTCACATTTTTTTATCCCAGTATTCTTTTGCAAGGATTGCCCTTCAACTACATTTTGTGCCGATCTATACTTTCCACTTCTTTCACAACTAAGAATGCACTTTGGCAGCTTGCCACCAATTAAACTAGCAGATTTCTTAATGATAACAACAATATCATTTTCCCTACCGACTCTCCGCACCCAAGCTGTCATGTCGTCTCTACTTTGAAAAATTTATAAATATGAAAAAAGAATATATATAAGTGCAACATGATCCAGTCTAATATGCATAATTTATGTACTTTTAAATTAAATGCATAAGAACAACGGTAATAACTAACCTCATCAGTTGTGAATTCGGGTGTATAATCACGAAAATTGTGGGAGACGCCCTCCCCACTAGGAACATCATTCTCAACGGACCAACTATCTGAAAATGAAAAGTTGTAGTCATCTATAATGTTCTTCTACGTTTTTACGAAACTGGTGTGGAAAAGGAGGGAGGAGCCGTGACAGAGGAAGGGAGAGAGAGATAGATGATGGAAAGATGATGATGTTGGAGGGATAAGCAGGGAGAGGGAGGTGATGGGAAGAAGATGGTGATTTTGGAAGGATAATGCTGGATATATAAGGATAAGGGGTGATGGATGAATGGTTATAGTTAAAGATAAGAAGATAACAAAAAAATCTGAATGTGTGGTTGTAATTGAAGATAAAAAGAAAATCCAAATGAGTGGTTATAGTTGAAGATAAGAAGATAAAAGGAAATCTGAATAAGTGGTTAGAAATAAAATAGATAAAAGATATAAATAAATACAAAATTAATAAATTCAATAACATAAAAGAATTATAAAATTAAAAAAAAAGAAATTTACTCACGTATATAATATTAAATAATTTAAAAATACATATAAAGAGTAAAAAAAAATGTTCCAATTTTTAATTCGTTTGAACCGGTGCGAAGATCTTATTTTTCTTATCATTTCATCCTAAATGGTCGTAATGAATTTTTGGCTCTAAGGCCTTTCAATGAGCACCCTAAAAGAGACCTGAAACTAAATAAGGAGTCTTAGGGCGCTTGTTGAAAGGCCTTAGAGCCAAAAATTCATTATGACCATTGAAGATAAAATGATAAAAAAAAAAGGATCTTTGCACCGATTCTACCGAATTGAAAATCGGGACACTTAAATAATATTAAATAAATAAAAGTGAAAAAAGATATAAAGGTTATTAAGGGGGGGGAGGGGGTGTCCAAAAACAAGTAAACTTGCAGTGAACCCGTGCTATGCTCGGCTAATTAAATGTACAATGAAGCAAAAGTTTTGCCTTGTTTGAACGCTCCTTTCTTGTTTTGTTTTGATTATTTGGTTGGTTTGCCGTTTGCGCGAGCAAGGTTGTACTATCGTTTTATTAATTAAGTTTCCATTTCTCAAAAAAAGTTAATCTTCAAGGTTCAAGTCAAGATTGTAGGCTCTATTTTCAGAAGCTCTTCCTCTCCTAAGAATTGTGCTTCCATTATCCCTTTAATAGACATTTGTTGCATATACACATTCATACTAATGATCCTTCTCTTTTTCATCAGTTGAGAAGCAATAAGGAGTTTCCAGCCATAACAGCTCCTTTGTTTTTTGATTTTTGCTTCCTTGTGCAGTCGACACATTTCTTCAATGTATCCCTTTGTGACAGTAGCAGGATACATCAAGCATATTTTTTGGCAAAATTTGCGGCTTCTTCCATAATTCACTCAGAAGTTGATACATCCTTTTCTTTTCTTTTTTTAACAGAGAAGTTGATACATCTTATCCATTTGACAACGGATGAGTTCTCTATGGATCTTTTGCTTTGGAAATTTGTATCTTTTTGTTATGCTTGATGTGTTTATTTGTTTCGTATCTTTTGCGAACATCGGGATGTAATGACTCTTTATTATCCATCAAGTTTTCTTTTTTGTCACAAAAAAAAAAAAGCTAAAAAAAATAAGGTCAGCAAACAAACACAACTAACTTTACATATGTATATGCATGTGAAACGAATCAAGAATGTGTTATCCATACAACCCCCTCCTTGAGATTAAATAAAGGGCCAAAGCATTGCAACTTTTGTTAAAAACAGTATCAAGGAGTACTCTTACGCTTCTGCCATATTTCGGTTACTCTTTATTGTTCTAGTGAAATCTGTTCTTGTATTCTTATTGCTCTTTAATCTCTATTTTCTGTTCACAAATGCTGCTTTATTTCCATGTAAGAAGTTGAAATCTGGGAAAAATTTAGTTTGGAAATCACTTATGTACATTCAGGCCTTGAGCCTTGCGTTTAGAAGAGAAGGTTCTTCACGTACGGGAGATAAGATGGCCACTGAAATTAGTATAGAAGATTCGAGTCGGATGCCGCTTCTAGACAAGTCCTCCAAGGACGTACAAGTTGAGCAAATACTGCCATGGAAGCAGCAACTTACGTTGAGGGGGTTATTTATCAGTGCCTTACTAGGCACTGTCTTTTCTCTTATGGTACATCGGCTGAATCTTGTTGGGGTGTAAGACAACCTTTTGATCAGTGGGCTTCCTAGCGCTACACAGGAAATGGTGTAGCGCTACCGCGTGGTCTAGCGCTACAGCAAAATGCTTGTAGCGCTACCGAGAGCCTTCGGGCCTTAAATTGTATTTAGGGTTTTGTGAACGGCTGCGCGTAAAGGTGATTGTAATTACTTTTTCTGAGCGTGAAAAAGAGAGAGGCGAGAGAAAACACATCTCAGAGAGATTGTGAGAAGACTTGTACTCTTGGATTGATTTCATAGTGGACTGGTGTGGCTCCCGTGGTTTTTTCCTCACGTTGAGGTTTTTCCACGTATATCTTGTGTCTCGTTTTCTTTCCAGTTTTTCGTTACGCACGTATTTGTTTACTTTATTCTGTGATCCATTGTTCCAAGATCCGTAGGGGCGTTGTAGGATTGCGTAAAATCCATAACAACTGGTATCAGAGCCAGGTTGCGGTAGGTTTTGTTCGACAGGTTAGGGTTTAATCTCGTTCGGGCAGGCCAAAGTTCAGTGGGAGCTATGGGTTCTGAAGAAGGCAAGCAGAGGATGGAGAAGTTTGACGAGTCAGACTTCGCGTTCTGGAAAACGCAGATAGAGGACTATCTGTATCAGAAGGATCTTTACCGGCCGCTGCTGGGTAAAGAAAAGGGGAAGAAGAAAGATGAGAGCAACGAGGATTGGGACGTCCTGGACAGGAAGGCGTTAGGGGTTGTTCGCCTGTCCCTTTCAAAGTCAGTCACCCACAACATCTTGAAGGAGAAAACAACGGAGGGTCTTGTGGAAGCACTGAAAAAGATGTACGAGCAACCGTCTGCTGCGAATAAGGTACATCTCATGAAAAAACTTTTCAATCTGTCTATGGCTGAAGGGGTTTCCTTTATGTCACATCTCAGTGAGTTCAATACGATAGTTGATCAACTTATGTCTGTCGAAATCAAGTTTGATGATGAGGTTCAAGCCTTGTTAATACTGTCTCAGTTGCCAGAGAGCTGGCAGGGTACTGTTACTGCAGTCAGTAATTCGGCAGGGAAAGAAAAGTTGAAACTGAGTGAGGTTGTTAGTTTGATTCTGACTGAGGAGGTCAGAAGGGGTTCGATCGATGGTTCAGGAAGTTCAGGTTCAGCTCTAAGTTTTGAGCAGAGGGGCAGAAGCCAGACCAAGGGTGGTCAGAATCAGAACAGGAACAGATCGAAATCGAAGGGCAAGAGCAAGGGAAATAGAGATAGATCTCAGGTTCGGCCCATTAAAGGTGAATGTTGGAATTGTGGTCAGACAGGTCATATGTCACAAACTTGCAAAGCACCGAAAAAGAATAACGGTGGGCAGGAGGCTCACGTTGTGCACGATGCACTTATTCTTTCCATGAACAGCGATACTGAATCTTGGGTGATTGATTCGGGTGCCTCATTCCACGCCACTGCTAACAGGGAGGTTCTGCAGAACTATGTAGCAGGGGACTTTGGGAAAGTATACTTGGGGGACGACGAGCCTTGCAGTATTGTGGGAAAAGGGGATGTTCAGATTGCAACGCATGGGTTCAAATGGTGTCTGAAAGATGTCAGGCACGTTCCGAAGTTGAAGAGGAATCTTATTTTGGTTGGACAGCTTGCAGCAGCAGGTTATACATCGACATTCACAGGGGACATGTGGAAAGTCTCCAATGGTACCATGGTGACGGCTAAAGGCAAGAAAGTTGGTACACTTTACTTGACTTCACATGGTAGCGACATACTTGCAGTTATAGACAGCAAGGAGAGTTCAAATCTGTGGCACTATAGATTGGGGCATATGAGTGAGAAGGGAATGAAGGTTATGCAGTCAAAAGGGAAGCTACCGGGTTTAGGGTCAGTGGATATTGACATGTGTGAAGATTGTATCTTCGGGAAACAGAAACGGGTTAGCTTTCAGAAAGGCGGCAGGCCTCCCAGGGCTCAGAAGCTAGAGCTTGTCCATACAGATGTGTGGGGTCCAGCTACAGTGTCTTCTCTTGGCGGTTCTTATTACTATGTTACCTTTGTCGACGATCACTCGAGGAAGGTATGGGTATACTTCATGAAGCACAAGTCAGAGGTCTTTGAAGTCTTCAAGAAGTGGAAGGCCATGGTTGAGAATGAAACAGATTTGAAGGTAAAGAGGTTGAGGTCCGACAACGGCGGAGAATATGAGTTGGGGGAGTTCAAGAAAGCCTGCGCTCTATCCGGGATTCGTTTAGAGAGGACACCTCCAGGGACTCCGCAGCACAATGGAATTGCAGAAAGGATGAACAGGACTTTGACTGAGCGTGCTAGGAGCATGCGGATACACGCAGGGTTGCCCAAGATGTTTTGGGCAGATGCAGTCAGCACAGCAGCACATTTGATCAATTTTGGGCCATCAGTTCCGTTGAACTTTGGCATACCAGAGGAGGTTTGGAGTGGTAAAGAGGTAAATCTCTCACACTTACGTGTTTTCGGTTGTGTTTCCTATGTGCATATTAGCGACAAGGACAGGGATAAACTTGATGCTAAGTCACAGAAGTGCACCTTTATTGGATACGGCGGAGATGAGTTTGGTTATCGTTTTTGGGATAACAAGAACCAGAAGATAATCAGAAGCAGAGATGTTGTGTTTGATGAGAAAGTGATGTACAAAGACAGGGACAGCAAACTGAGCAGTGGGAGTACCACTTCGGATGGAGATACATCCGAGTACTTTGGGTTGGAGGATCTTCCAGGTGACAGGGGGGTTGAACAGTGGTCTGGTCAGGCAGAGGAGAGAGTTTTAGATGAGACAGTTTCAGAGGGGACAGTTTCAGATGAGGCAGCTCCAGAGACAGGGACTAGTTCAGCGGTCAGAGAGTTGAGGAGGACAACTAGAGTACACAAGCCGAATCCAAAATATATTTCTTCGCTTGATTACTTGCTTTTGACGGACAGTGGAGAACCAGAGTGCTATGATGAGGCTATGCAGGTTTCTGAGTCAGCAAAGTGGAAGACTGCGATGCAGGAAGAGATGGATTCTCTTTATTCCAACGGTACTTGGCAGTTAGCTCAGCTTCCCGCAGGAAAGAAAGCCTTGCAGAACAAATGGGTTTTTCGGCTTAAGCAGGAGAGTGATGGCAAGAAAAGGTACAAGGCAAGATTGGTTGTAAAGGGCTTCCAACAGAAGGAGGGGATTGATTATACAGAGATATTTTCACCCGTTGTGAAGATGGCCACTATCAGAGTGGTGCTGAGTATGGTTGCTGCTGAAAATCTCCACCTTGAGCAGTTAGATGTTAAAACTGCTTTTCTTCACGGGGACTTGGATGAAGAAATCTACATGAAGCAGCCTGTTGGCTTCATTGTGAAAGACAAGGAAGAGATGGTGTGCAGGCTCAGGAAGAGTCTGTATGGTTTGAAACAGGCTCCCAGACAGTGGTACAGAAAGTTTGACGGTTTCATGCAGCGCAGTGGCTACACAAGGTGCAATGGGGATCACTGTTGTTACTTCAAGAGGTTTGAGTCTAGCTACATCATTTTATTGCTCTACGTAGATGATATGCTTGTAGCAGGTTCCTGTGTTAGGGAGATCAACAAATTGAAGCAGCAGTTGGCAACAGAGTTTGCTATGAAAGATTTAGGTGCAGCTAAGCAAATACTTGGGATGAGAATCAGCAGAGATAAGGCTCAGGGAACCTTACGGTTGAGTCAAGCTGAGTATATTGAGCGTGTTCTGGAGAGGTTCAATATGCAGGGTGCTAAGGCAGTTGGCACACCCTTGGGAAGTCATTTCAAACTTTCTCAGGGGCAATCACCCAAGACAGATGCAGAAAGAGAGTACATGGCCAAGGTTCCGTATACCTCGGCCGTGGGTAGCCTGATGTATGCGATGGTGAACACGAGACCAGACATTGCCCATGCAGTGGGAGTTGTGAGCAGGTTTGCTAGCAATCCAGGGAAACAGCATTGGGAAGCAGTAAAGTGGATTACCACAGGATATATCTATACTATGGGTTCAACAGCGGTGAGTTGGGTCTCACGTCTGCAGAAATTAGTGACATTATCTACTACAGAAGCTGAGTATGTGGCCGTGACTAAGGCTGCAAAGGAGATGGTTTGGATAAAGGGCTTCTTGGAGGAGCTGGGTTTGAAGCAAGAGAACTGCGTTCTTTTCAGTGACAGCCAGAGTGCTATACACCTTGCCAAAAATTCAGTGTTCCATGCCAGGACGAAGCACATTGATTTGAGGTATCATTTTATTCGCTCGCTTTTGGAAGATGGGGATTTGTTGCTAGAGAAGATTTTGGGGGAACGAAATCCGGCAGATATGTTGACCAAGTCTGTTACTGTTCAGAAACTGAAGTTGTGTTCGACTTCAGTTGGCCTTCATGCTTGAAGAGATGATGGGCCTGGAGCCACACCAAGAGGGGTCAGATGACTACGTCCATGTTTGATTGAGATTATTTGGGTTTACAGTTGATTGTTTGCGGATGCTTCAGGTTATCTTCAAGTGGGAGATTGTTGGGGTGTAAGACAACCTTTTGATCAGTGGGCTTCCTAGCGCTACACAGGAAATGGTGTAGCGCTACCGCGTGGTCTAGCGCTACAGCAAAATGCTTGTAGCGCTACCGAGAGCCTTCGGGCCTTAAATTGTATTTAGGGTTTTGTGAACTGCTGCGCGTAAAGGTGATTGTAATTACTTTTTCTGAGCGTGAAAAAGAGAGAGGCGAGAGAAAACACATCTCAGAGAAATTGTGAGAAGACTTGTACTCTTGGATTGATTTCATAGTGGACTGGTGTGGCTCCCGTGGTTTTTTCCTCACGTTGAGGTTTTTCCACGTATATCTTGTGTCTCGTTTTCTTTCCAGTTTTTCGTTACGCACGTATTTGTTTACTTTATTCTGTGATCCATTGTTCCAAGATCCGTAGGGGCGTTGTAGGATTGCGTAAAATCCATAACACTGAAATTAGTATAGAAGATTAGAGTCGGATGCCGCTTCTAGACAAGTCCTCCAAGGACGTACAAGTTGAGCAAATACTGCCATGGAAGCAGCAACTTACGTTGAGGGGGTTATTTATCAGTGCCTTACTAGGCACTGTCTTTTCTCTTATGGTACATCGGCTGAATCTTACCACTGGTGTTGTCCCCTCTTTGTGTGCGCCGGCTGCACTTCTGGCTTTCTACCTCATCAAGCTTTGGAATCAGCTGATGTCCAAATTATGGCTTCCAGTTGCGCCCTTGACTAGACAAGAGAACACTGTGATCCAGACCTGCATTGTTGTGTGCTTCAGCCTCGCTTATGGTGGTAAAATTATCCTTCTGTTTTCCTCTGCAATTTCATCTTTCTGATGTTATGACATTATTCTTCACTTTGTTACCAAATTCACTTCATTGTATTTTCAAAATCGCCAGTTTTATTGTTGATTTTATCACAGTTACGATTTTATTTTATTTTATTTGATTGAGCACCAAAAAGAACAAAAATTCAAGGATACCGAGTGAGGTTTTGGACACATCATAACCGGATACAACAAAACAAGGAATGTAAAGCTGACGGAGGAAACAAAACTCTAGAGCTGAAACAGGATGAACAAACTGGAGACCAAGCAAACTCCAGGCCATGGGTGCACATTCTGTCCTTTTAACATGGTCAATTGCCAAGGAGATGCATGTCACCGTATCCTTAACGTATGAATTGGATGAATCTAATCCTCAGATAACGCTTACACCTGGCACTCATACCCGAGCCAATACAACATGTAGGGTTGTGGTTCTGGTGCACTTTCTCTCTCCCTCTCTTTATCACCACCATGCTGCATCATGTGTTCTCTTTCCGTGTTGTGTTTGGGGATGGAGATAGCTAGGGATTTTACCGGTTACAAATCCATTTGCGGTGCTCAGTTTTTTGTTGAATTGATGATATACAAAGTCTGTCTAATAGATGTAATGCGATTCCTAAAGTATGCGAGTACATAATGAAAACTTGTCCCTCTAAGATGCACCTTCAAGGGGAGGGAATGTTTTATCTCGTGCATAATTTTGCAGATGAATAGACCTCCCGACAGAGGACGTGGTCGAGGAAATAATTCTCGTGGCAGGGGTAGACCAAGAGTTACCCAAGGTCGCGTTCGGATTTGTCCGGCCATGAGGACCCGGTTAGGATAATTTGGCCTTGCTCCGGTGATGTGGAAGCCTACTTGCAGGCTCAAAAACCTACCATTGATGACACTTACCTCACAGTAAAATATTGACGGATTGTTGACGGATCTAACTGTTGGGAAAATTTCGGCAGTCACAAGACATTCCAGAGAACAGTTTCTTTATCAAAGATAAAATTACAAGAACAAACCAAATTACAAGATACAAACCAGTTTACAGAAAAACGTAGAACGAGATACAAACAGAATCTTGGATTGAAACCGAGTCCTGTGTTGAACCACAGTCTCCTTAAGAAAGATTCGCCCCTACCGTGGGTGTTGTAGGTTGCTTCGGCGACTTTCTCCCAGGGTTAGCTCGGTTGGACCGCTAGCCGTCGGAACACCACCGATGACCGCCTTGGCGAACTGACTACCGCCTGCCTCTCTCTCTCTCAAGAACGAAAATCAGAATATGATAGATGGTTGCGAATTTGCTTGTGATTTCTCCAAGAACATGAGCCCCCTTTTATAGAGTTAGGGTGGCCTATGAGAGGTGAATTCAGCCATTTGAATGAGGGAGGTTACAAGAATGAATGTCCATCATGGTGAGGGGTTACAGAAGTTACGAAATCCACACATCAATACGTCTATTGATTGTGGTGCGTTCAGATACAACGAACCCGGGACATGCACGGTTGCCTTGGGAGACCCTCCGGTAGCCCCGATTTCATTCATCCGAAATTCCGTAAATTTCCAACACTAACTATCCCACATTTTGGATTCTATTTCAGTTTATGATTATGAACGATCGCCTCTCATTCCCCAGCGGGACAGCAATGGCGATGCTAATCAATGGTTTTCACACTACTGCGGGGACTGAGCTTGCTGGGTGGGACACAAATTAGAACTATACTATATCATTGAACTTGTTTTCTTTGTTTGTTCTAAATATTTGAAGTCACAATTTGCTGCCTTCTGTTACATTTTCATCTTTGATTTTTTTAACCCCCTCAGTGAGCAAACTTGGTGTCTTGGGAAATGCCTGAGTATAAGCTTTTGTTGGAGCTGCTTCAAATGGTTTTTCAGTGGCACTGAAGGAGGATATGTGGATTTGATAATTTTCCTATTTTCGGCTGGACACTTTACGAGAAAACGTAAGAGTACTCTCACTTGAAACTGTTCTTGTGATTCTTATGTTTGACTTTCAAATAATCGGTTGCGATCTGATTTGTCCACATCTGGTGAATTGCTCAATGCTTCTTGGAGCAATTATGTCATGGGGTTTTCTTTTTCCCTTCATCACCTAACATGCTGGCCATTGGTATCCCACTGGCCTAGGAACCAGCGATCTTTTAAAGGCTTTGGTGGATATAAGGTAATGTCAATCATTATTATGTTAATAATAATATAGATAGATGCATCTTGAACTCCTAGTTCAAGGCAATTTCTAGGGGTGATTTCAGGTTGAGTCAGGTTGGGTCGGGGTGGGATTAATTCTTGAAAACCGATTCGATTCAAGGTAAATATTTCCCGGACTGATCCCGATTGGTGTTGGAGTTTGGTTCGATTTGGGGTGGGGTCGGTCCATTTAGGGATTTTGGTCCACCCAAAATGGGCCTTAGTTGGGCCCATTTTAAAACATGACAGTGGGCCAATGCGCTTAAACCCATACCCATTCAAATGGCCCAAACCATTCTCTCCCAACTTTACAGTGGGCCAAATGGCCAAATGGCCCAAACGGCCAAACCCAGATTCAACAAGATATAGGGATGGGGAGTTAGGGATAGGGTTTGTGTGGACGGTATAGATTAAACACAAAATAAATTAACGATCAAGATTAATGCGAATTATATAAACATATATAAAATATATATAGTTGGTTCAGTTTGGTTTAATTCCAGTTCGGTTCGGTCCTATTTCGTTCGGTCAGTCAATAATACCAGAAAGTCGAGAGACTGAACCAAAATTGGTTCGGTCCACCCAAAATAGGAAAAATCCCACTGTCATCCCGACCGAAAACCGAACCGATCGACCGATCGACCGATTTTTTCGATTTTTTTCGGTCCATCGATTTTGTAACACCCCCAGCAATTTCTATCGCGTCAAATACAGTCATTTATGGCATAAGGAAAAAAAGTATGCCCAGTTGCTATCCATTAATGGTGCTTCGGAAGGTTAGCATGAGTGCGGACTAAATCTTTGGCATTAAACGCACCAAGTGGCTATCTTTAGACTCGAACCCACTACGTACAATTAAATTTTTTAGATGAAATAACGAAAGAATCCGAGAGAAACTCGAACATAAAAAATAGAATGAAAATGGTGGTTTTCTTTCTTGGACAGTTTTAAGTCTTTTTGGATCCCGGATAGGCGGATAGCATCTCTCTCTCTCTCTCCTTCGTTTTTGGAAACAAAGAAAATGAAATGCAGATACAAAGAAGAGTCTCTTCCATGACAACTCTCTAGGCTTTGTTTGGAATTGATGGAAAATGAGGGAAAGAAAATGAGAGGGAAATTGGGAAGGAAATTTTACTATTCACAAAATTAGAATTCTTTATTTTCTATCCTCTTTCTCTCCAATCCAAACAATTGGAGGAGAAAATTTTAACTTTTCTTTATTTTTTCTCACTTTCCCTAAGTTCCAAACAGAGCCCATGATTTACAATTCGACTCTTCCAACAGAGTTGGGAGGAGTCGTCTCAAAATCCCAGGTATTAAAGATTGCAATCAATTAACCACAAGAACTCCATCCAACGCCAAAAATCACTCCAAGTAATTCATATGATGTACATAAAGGCACGATAGATGTATGAAGTGATTTGTAGTTTTTTTTTTTTTTTGTGTGTTCTTTCTAATTTGAAATAATAGTAAGAGCAAAAAAATACAACTGTAGACTTCCAAAGCCAAAAATCACTCCAAATAATCCATATAATGTACATGCAGGCATAATAGATGTATATATGAAGCCCATTCTATACTCTTCACTTTTACTGTCTCCCATTGCTGTATAATGTGCTAACCCTCTCTTTCTGCAGACTTTCATAGCCACGTCCCTTATCTTTGGTGATGGTTGCAATATTGGTTGGCAAGCGATTGTGTGCCTGTGGCACTGATCAAACTTGCATTCCTGTCAAAGTAGAAATCGGTTTTCAGTGAGCGTATTTCAAACTTTTAGCCGTATTCTATTTTCTGAATGCTCATGTCTCTCTGCTAGACTCAGGTAAAGGTATCGGGTGTCGGGTACGTGTATCTTAGGATTGGACCCGTGAAATCTGTAATTGATGGGTATGTGGTAAGGGATCATATACGGTGTTAAAATTGTTCGCACTTATAGTGGTTATGCAATAAAATAGGCATAAGAAGACACAATTTTGAATAGTACATCGCAATTGCTCAATGGGAAGTATCAAACATATCCCACACACCCTTGTCCAGGTATCCATTGTCCAAATTAATGCATCTTCTTTTTTGAATTCGATTTAGTGTAAAAGTACTTGAAAGCTCTTCAATGGTAGTTCAATGTGAAGAGAACTAGAAGGAACATTGAACGGTATTTGTGTAACTTTATATTAAAACTACGAAAGAGGAGTGTATTCGGTTAAAATGAGAGTACTGTCAAAATCATTTCCAAAAAATGTATGAATTAGTATGCGAAGAATACACTGTCATGTGCCGTTCGATTTGCTGTTGCAGGTGGGCGGGAGTTCCACATTTCTAACGGAGCAAGGGGGAAGGGACAAGATTTTTCTTACAGACGAGATACCCTTCTGGTTTGCTGCTTCTGGGTATGTGATATTGGCTGTAACGTCATCGATCATAATTCCAGCCTTCTTTCCTTCCCTAAGTTGGTACTTGGTGCTCTTTTTGTACATCATTGCTCCTGCTCTCGCCTTCTGCAACTCTTATGGTACTGGTCTTACTGATATGGGCTTGGCTTCCATCTATGGGAAAATTGGGATTCTCATTGTTGGTAGTAGTAAAGTACTAGTAATGGTGGGGTCATAGCTGGGCTAGCAGCCTGTGGAATACTGTCATCTAGTGTTGCCGCTGCTGCCGACCTCATGCAGGACTTCAAGACAGGCCATCTCACTCTTACATCTTCCAAGTCAATGTTTGTCAGCCAGCTCGTCGGAATGGCCATGGGTTGTGTCATCGGCCCGCTAACGTTTTGGTTGTTTTTGGAGTTGTTTTGATCTTGGGTCCCCAGACGGTCTCTACTCATTGCCGTATGCTGTAATCTACAGGGAAATGGCCATCGTAGGAGTGGAAGCCTTCACCGGGCTGCCAAAATATTGCCTTTCGTTCACAGTTTGTTTCCTTTTGTTAGCACTGGCTCTCAATCTTATAAGGGACCTTGCTCGAGGAAAAATTTCCCAATATATTCCCAATCTTATAAGGGACCTTGCAATGGCGATCCCTTGTTTTGTTGGATCGCACTTTGCCGTTGACATGTTTGTTGGGACACTGGCGCGATTTGTATGGGAGAAAAGAAACAAGGAGAGTGCGAGGAAATTAATATGGTATCGCAATGGCTGCAGGCTTCATGTGTGGCGATGGTCTCTGGACATTGCCGTCGGCCATTCTTTCTATCTTGAAGGTTGATCCCCCTATATGCATGTATTTTAAGCCTTCCATCTCAACCAAATAGTAGGCGCCATGCCATAGGGGAGTACTCCAGGTGTATTATTCCAAGGTCCGGTGTTCTATTTATATACAGGATTCAGTAGCCAAATGGGAGGAGTTTAAAAAGCATACCCAATGGGATTCAGAATAGTGGGTGGATTAGTACCGTTACGTCCACATTGGTTGTCCCGAGCAATAGAAGGTTTGTGCTTGATGTGACGCGGAGGACAATTAATATTTGAGACAATTGGATCTCTGGTGCTTCTTGTGGAAGAGGTCGTGGAGAGGGGACTACAAGTCATCAGATATGTTGGGGCTAAGTCCTTTGTTATCGTTAACATATGCCTTGCCTTGTTTTTTTACATATCATGCATGGGTGGTACTAGAGCTTTGATGGCTGCTTAAATAACGTTATTTGTTTCCATGTGTAAGCTATTCGTAGATGGTCCTAAAAAAGAAATGAATGAATTCACATTGAGTTCTATTTTGGGGCCGGGAAGGATGCTTATTAACATCTTTATCTCTGTTAAAGAGTAATGACCATGGAATACTGTAATGTTTATCTCTCTTGAATGGCAGTAGCGGTCATAGGTTCTGGAAATAATCAGCGCTACGGTTCTCTGTTAATCCCGTTAACTGACAGTTTCTGGTTTGTTGGGCATTCAAGAGTTGAAGGTTACCATTAAGAAGGAAAGAGCAAACTATATACTATGTTTGATGGATGTGGATTCTGCAAGTGCTTCCTTTTTGTGCCTTGAAATTATGGGAAGTTTTCAACCAGAATTTTATCTGCTTCCCCTAAAAACAAAAAGAAAAAGAAAACTATGATTTTATCTGCAAATGGAAGTCACGGGCCGGCTTCATTGGAAAGAGGTCATTATAAGCTGGCCGGATATTGTTTTTTTTTTGTGTGAAGAGCAGGGACAGAAAGTAAATAACCTCCGGTTGCAGTTTGTTGTGTTTGGGCTGCGGCCCATTTGCGTTACCCTTTGTAGGTGCGGTCAAAATTATCAATATATAACCAAGGAAGACTTTTTGACCCTTCAATGGCACGCGGACACGTGGTAATGGGGCCCGCGCAGAAAGAAAGCCTTGGTCAAAGCTTCATTCAAAGAGAAATAGTTGACTACCCAATGGGAAAATGACGCGTGCAAAGCATAGAAAGGTGGCTCCCACGGAAGCGTACGCGGAGGAGAAGTTACCGCAGGACCTCCGCTGGCCCCGCGGGAGACAAAAGCTTTGATTCTATTTTTGGATTGTTATACAACAAAACTAATGCTTATGTATGCATGTGTATGGTTAGTAGCATGGGATAAGAAGATTTCAATTCCATTATTGGGGCTACAAATGAACCGAGCTGTTTGTGAACTGTTTGAGGCTCGACTCGGTAAAGGTTCATTCAAGTTCGATTTGGATACTAAACGAACCAAATCTGAGCCTAAATTTTAGGCTCATTTAATAAATGAGCTGGACTTTCAGTATTTGATTCGATTAGTCTCGCGAACATGGAGTATATGCATATATCTCATGAAAATTCACATTAACCTTGAATTGTTATAAACTTCTGCATGTATATAATGAAAATTTTATAACTTGTACATGTATACACTTTTAAATTAAAGTACTACATACTTAAATTCTACTGTATTTTGTTAATTCTATCTACATATGAACTTATTTAGGTACACAATAAGAACTTTATTTGCCGTTCTAGATCTGTTTGAGAGCATAAATATCTAATATTTTTGACTTGTTACGACTTGTAAACAAGTTCGAGTTCGACTCAAGCCTAGGCTTCTCGGCTCGAATTTAGCTCGTCAAACTTTCATTGATTCGAGCAGGGACGGAACCAAGATTTTGTACACGAGGAGGCTGTCCACAACATGAACAAAAAAGATTTTAAAATTTCGATCAAGAATATAAAATATTTAAACTACCAAATAATACCCAATACTCAATAAATTTGGGATAAAAAATGTGCGATTTGTCTATGGAATTGCCAACAAAAAGGGAACGGCTTTTTGGAGCTAACAAACACAATATCTAGGTGATTTTAATAAACAAAAAACAACTAAAAATTGAAAAAATATAAGTTTCTCAATACGGTATAGCTAAAGCATGTATCAAAATAGAATTTAACGATACCTTAAATTCGAAAGTAATATATGATTGAGTTGGAACTATTTTTTTTTTCTGTAAGTTCATTCTCAATTAATATAATTAAAATATTTGTGAGAAACTCATCATCCATCCGAAGTAAGAGTTCTGACTATATTTGTAGTTGAAAATGCCCTTTTTGGTCTACTATTTTTATTCGGCGAGGAGCCACCATGTATAATTTTGATGTTTAGACAAAAAAATACTTAGATAATTATGAAAATTCGGGAGCACGGAGAGGCCGTGGCCCCCATAAGACCACATGTGCATCCGTCTCTGGATTCGAGCTTGACTCAAGTTCGCTTAAAAACTTAAGGAACCAACATGCTGTCAATGAAAGGCAATACAGTTACACGTGGGGTAGAGTGTGAAAGCAAAATTTTCCACTGAGAAATTTTTAAAGCACTGTACTGTTATGGTTTGCTGAATGTGCTTGTCCAATTTGTCCAATCAGTAAAGCTAAGAGGACCGACCATCCCATGCCCATGGGGTACCAAAGAGCACGTGGGACCCACTTCAGGTCCTGCACGGGTGATACGAGTCGTTCAATAATTTTTTTTAAACAAACCGAAAGGGCCCGTGAAAAATTAGCTCACCTGGTTTTGGGGTGGTGATGATGATTCAGTCATGAGTGAGGACGAGAAGGATAAGATTGGAGAAGGAAGAACCAGCCCAGCAAGAAGCTCATGTTCTTCCATAATAACATAACGAGGCGGGGTTGTGTGCGAGCCGAGTGACATAGGTGCACAAGAGTATTTTGTGCCACAACCATCTCTTTTTTATGGGTTATACGGACCGATGCCTGCTGCTTCATTTGGGAGAAAAGAATCATAGATATGCCGGTCATTAGAAGGAAGAACCACCATAAAAAGATTCCGCGTGTATCGCTATAGCAAAACTATGAACAGGAGCTAGCAATTTGGACGGTATTGAAGAGGTTCCTGAGACACACCGTGGAAGAGTAACAATATTAAGAAGCGAGGTCCGAGAGTGAAGGGGTACGAGCTATGGCTAACACCCGAGGCATAAAAGAAGCATTTTCTACGGGATCCCAAAACCACCAGCCACCCCGACCCAGAGCTAAAGTTAGTATTGCGGCCGCTTTAGGCCTTCAAAAAATTATGAATTGTAAGGGCCCCTCCAACATTTTTATTCCTTATTATAGTACAACAAAAGAGACCTTATTTTTAATTTTCACTTTAAGGCCTCAAGAAGTCGGGGCCGGCTCTGCCCCGACCTAATTCATGATGAGCCCACCAACTTCCGGGGGGGAGACACGGTTGTGGCGTAGCTGTTTTGATTGTGTGCATTTCTTAGACTTCCTATCATGTGCAATTGGGACACTTTAACGGGGATAAAGATGCCACGTCAACACAATTTTTGACAAAATGGACGAAATATAACGACATGTGTTTAAACAAGGAGGTTCCATAAGTACAAATGTTTAATTAAAATAAACTAAATATAACGATAGGTGTTTATAGGACATTTGGGTGGGTCCCATTCCTCCTTTTGAAGCCCAAAGAGCAGCCATTCTAGCTAGCTGCCGGTGCCTCTCGGCGGTTGCTGGCCTGTTGTTCCGCAGGCAAGTATACATACATGTATATTTATGTCCGCAAATATATTTCTGAATGTGAAGGAAAAAAAAAAAAAGACACAAAAATTAGGAGCATACCTTTTCTTTTCTTTTTTAAGGAAAAGAATACAAATTAAATCTCCTTCCACTTGGTCTGTGCTTTGTTTTTGTCAATTTGGACCTATGAATCACGGATACTTCTAGATGAGAGTCGTATCCGTATATTGGATACAAATACTTGTGGATACGAATCCCAAAAGTATCTACAAAAAAAAAAATTGTTTTAATTTTTGAAGTGACGGATCCTTTTGGATACTTTGAGACACGTATACGAATTCTTACGAAATTAAGATTGTGACACTTTTTATATAGTTGTAGAGTGACATTAGTAGGAATAATGAAAATGATAGATTTGTAGCACTTTCTTATACTTTCTAGAGGGGGAGACACTGTGAGATACTAAGAAATATTTGCTTCTTTTCTTTATAGTTATTTGAACATTTTTATCGTTTCATACATTTGTTCGATAAAATTAAACTTTAGTAATTAAAAACAAATAACCAAGTAGACTTATTTACAGTATAGTACTGTATTGCATAAGGAAAATATAATAGTTTTATCTCTATTATTGTTATTATGGGTAATACAATGCTAAAAAAAACTACTCCGTAGTAGTATAAAAATGCCTTTCAAGCTAGCTTACGAATCCTAGCCATACCAGTATCCTATTTGTAAGATTTTCTCGTTTCACCGTTGTAATGACCCTGATTTTTGGTAAATAAAAATTTCGTTAAATATTTGAATTTTATTTTAATTACTCGGATTGCTTTTAAAATTTCCTTTTAATTTCTAATAATCCGTCATAATTAGATTTGAGACTTTTAAAATTATATCTTATAAACACCGGACAATCTAGTCTTTTTCTAAAGACAAGTATGCTCATAAAAGCACTTGTATATTTTCCTAATATTTGAAATAAGACCTTAAAATTTTACTTCTTGGCTAAAAATCCTACTTGGCATGTAGAAATAGTTTCCAACCGATTAGTTAGCAAACCCTAACTACCGATTCACCTAGTTACATTTCCCTAACCTTGGATGAACCTTTTTGGCCATCTTTGAGCCCTATGAACCCCTTACTAACCTATTGAACCATTAGACTATTAGGGGTGATCATTTTATTCCTTGATTAGTCATTTTCAAGACCACACTCATGACTTACCTCATTACCCATTGGTTATTAAATGTTAGGGAAAATTTTACCCATTGGTTAATAAAATTAGGCCTTGCCAATAAACTTAACTAGACAAGACAAAGCCAAATCTCATCATTTTGCTTCCAATGGAAGTAAACTTAGCCTTGTCATGCATGCACACCTAATATAAGCATGCCTAATTGCCTAGGTACACTTTCTAGGAAATTCATTACCCATTGGGCAATAGTTGTTAGGGTAATTTTTATCCATTGAGTAAAAAGAATAAGTCTTGCCAAAGAGTAACCAATTCTAGTATGGTCCTAGCCTTTTATTTTGTTACCAACCTAGGTTATAATCACCTAGACTTATCCTAGAAAGCATAAGATCATAGTTAGTTTATAGCCTTATGTGGCATTTTCTTCCTTAACCTTTGGATAATAATTGTTAGGGGAAAGATTAACCTTTGGGTAATAAAAAAAACTAGTCTTTCTAATAAAAGACTTAGATTAGTAAGGCTAGTCACTTAGGTACTTGAAAAATAGAAGGCAATCATATTGTTTCAAAAAGAAGTAAACTAGTCTTGCCACATGCAAGTCTAAAAACAATAGCCTTAACCCTAATTTGGCCAACCTAATTACATTTCTAATTTTTCTTTAAGCTTATATTAGTATGCCCCTTAGATAAAAGCTTCCTAGGAAAAATTTAACCTTTGGTCAATGCTTAACACTTGAAAGCCTTAGCCATGTCATTACTCTTTTAGGCCTAATAAAACTAGTTAGTACTTAAGCATGCCTAAATATACCTAGGAAAAATCTTACCCATTGGATAATATTTGCTAGGGAAATTTTTATCCCTTGAGTAATAGTTATTAGGCATGCCAATGAACACTTGGACAAGCTACAAGCTTAGCCTTAAGCCTATTACCCAAATGCCAACCCATTTCCTAGCCAACTTTAAACATAAACCTAGCCTCTTTCTTTTCTTTTTTTTCTTTCTTGCAAGCCAACCCATTCTAGGACAAGACAAGGCCATGAACCCTTCATAATAACCTAGTTCATTAGCCTTAAGCCTAAAGAGTTGGATATGACAAGGCATGGCATGCTTCCAAAGCCATGCCTTTCAAAAATTACCCCTTGGTCAATAATTGTTAGGGAAAAATTTATCCATTGGATAATCAGCCAAGTTTTGCTATAAATAGCACCCCACATTGGCCATTCAACTCACACCTTCACCCATTCAACTTCTCTCTCTAAGAAAGTCTAGTGTTCTTACCATGTTCTTGCTTTGTTCTTAAGTTCTTGAGTTTTTACTAAAACTCCTCAAGAAACTCATCCTAGGCCGCCACCAAACCACCACATAACCACCCTTCGATCCATAAAAATTAGAAAGTTAGTCAAAAATTAGTTTCGAGAGAAACCTTTCTCTTTCGAAGCTACCGGACGCTACCGTAGGAAGTTACTCCGTCCGACGTACTTACTTTTTTCCGTAGCCGTACCCACCGCCAAGAAGGAAGGTAGAATACCTCTACTCTACCCCTCGTATAAAAAAAAGAAGAAGATAGTATTTACTTGTATGATCAAATGCATGTTAGTTAGAAATCTTATTTTGCTAATGGAAGTATGAGCATGAGTATAAGATTATTAGATTTACTTGTCTTGATATGTGATGAGGCATAAGTGGTTTTCCACTCCAAAGGTGTTCGTCCATGTGACACTATGCCTTAGATTGTATGTTAATTGCTTGAGTATGATTATGTGAAATCAAGGATAAAATGAGCATGCTAAATAAAATAGAGTTGGATGATCTTGCCAGTTAAATTTCAAAATTTCAAATTTAATGAATTATGTGAAAAAGTCCTACCGCGGAGTCTAAGCATGAAAACGAGACACGAAAATCGAGAAAATTAGAAACATGACACCTAGGGTGATTAAAGGTATGACTTGGTAAAATATTTTTGAAATTACATAATGACCAATGTGGGAGTCACTATGTAAGTCGTGTGTGTTTTGAAAAGGAGAAAAAGTTTTGAAACCGCAATGTGGCCGGACTTGCCCATTGTGTGGTATGCGTGTGTAAAGAAAGATTTGTGAAAAACCCAATGAGAACCCGGAGCGGCGGAATCATTGTGGGGATACTCGGGAACCCGGAGCGGCGGAACCGAGGGATGAATTTTGGGTTGGTTATCCGTAAAGAGGAGCCAACGCAATGGTTTTAATGATTTTCGGAATTTCCCATGGGAACCCGGAGCGGCGGAACCATGGTGAGGATACTCGGGAACCCGGAGCGGCGGAACCGAGGGTTTTGAATTGTGGATTAGTTATCCGTGGAGAGGAGCCAATGCCAAATTCAATGTTTTTGTGTGCCAATGGGAACCCGGTGCGGCGGAACCATTGTGAGGATACTCGGGAACCCGGAACGGCGGAACCGAGGTTGGGTGTGTTAAAATACTTTTCAAAATGTTGATTTGGTAAATGAAAAGTGAAAATGATGACACGGTCTACGAAACGTTGCGTAGGAGAAACTCTGATGTTACGGACACCAACGATAGTTAATAATGAATGTGGATGTGTCATTGTTAACTGTTTTATTTGATAAGCATGTACTGTGTAGATAACGTTATCTGTATAACTTCTTTTGTGTAAGTTATGGGTTAGCGGGTATGGGATTATTCTGCTGAGCTTTTGTAGCTCATGGTGTTACCTTTGGTGACCCTGACATATTATATCGGTGGCGACGCTGGTATAATGTGTCAGACTTTGTAGATGATCAGGGTGAACAGTACTCTTTGGAAGTCTTTGGAGCCGAAGAACTTGCTAGGATGGAGGAAGAAGCGGAGTAGTACCACACCCTAGAAATTACCATCCTTTATGTAATAAAATTTCTCTTATGATGTAATAATGAGCTAGACTCTAGTTAGATTTTCAATAAAAATTGTCCTTTAACGTACCCGAAAATTGGGGGCGTTACAACATGGTATCAGAGCTCTAGGCTCAACACTCGGCCATGGGTAGAATGGGTAGACCATAAGATAGTTTGACCGTTGCACAAACGTGAATTGAGTTTAAGTTTACCGTCCCAAATTGGGTGGAATTCTGTCAAAACAATCTTCGGATTGAAGCAAGGTGCCGGAAATTGGCAGTACCACCGAGCTGGGAATTCCCGAACAATTGGATGATGACTTAAATCAAGGATCGAATGTGGAATTTAGAAACTCAAAGTTCCTTAGAGTTAAGAAAACCCTTGTCTTAAGGACACTACTACTACTTGAGGTTAAAATTTTTCCTTGTAGATAAACCGCCTAGTCAACAGTGGAGTAGCAGCAATGTAGTAGTATGAGAATAAGGTCCCAAGAGTCGTAATCGCACATGTGGTACACTAAGGCAAATCGGACCACGTAGGAGTATGTAGGATCGTTCCAACTTGTACTAGGAAAAACCATATCTTAGGTCCCTACTTGCCTTTGTAGTAGAACTCTATGCTTATAATTGTAAATTTTTGCTTATCTATGAAAAACTTGCTTGTATTAAAAGAGTACTGTAGCATACTACTTGATAAAACTGCTTTTGACTTTAGAAAGGAAAATATCATTTGCAAAAGAAAAACTGTTTAAGTAGACTAAAAAAACCCCCTTTAAATTCTACTCGTAGATGGTGAATCGACGCAGCGGAGTAGGTTATGAGAACGGAGAATCTTTGTAGACACCCCAATCCGGACCTCGAAGGGTCTTTGATCGCCCCGATGATGAAATAAAGGAAACAAAGCCTTTGTGAGCTTGAATGAAGCATTCCTACATCCGCAGCCCAAACCAACCGTCAGCCCAGAAAAAGCCCAAAATACTCAGAAGCCCAAAAAGCCCTTGATCACCATTATACCCTTTCTCTCTCTTCTTGCTTTCACACCCACTTTCCCATTTCCAAGCCTTGAGAATGTTGTTCTTAAAAGACATTCTCTAGGCCTTTTACTCCATTTTTCTCCTCACCATTGAAGTTAGTCCCTTACTAACTTTGAGGTCCCAACTACCTAATATACCCATCTATTACACACATCCACACTTCTACTTTCTTTCTTTACCTCCCGACGTCCATCCTTCTTCATCAAAGCTCATTCAAGCTCTCGATCCAAGGTAAAAATCAAGTTTCCTTGGGCTAGGCTCTATCCTGGCCCTGAGGGGACCTTTCTGTTTTCAGGCTTGACCCTTTTGGTTGAGATCTGACCCAAAACCTCTTTTTCAAAACAAAACCAAGGCCCTGTACGAAGGTATGCTAAACCGTGCGGCTCTCTAGAGCAACGCACGGTGTAACATACCAAAACACACGGCATTTCAAAAGGAATACTGTTTTCTTGATCAGACTGTCCGGATCACGACCATCTGTTGTTGGGTCCTCTCTGTATACCAAAAGCTGTCTCAGAATGAGACCATTTCTACAAGCCATGTTTTAAACTCCATAGATCTTCTTAAAGCAAGCAAACGTGTCAAAAAACGGTTTTCCCTTCATGGTTTGAAAGAATGGTGTAGATCTGAGATGATCTGACAGTGGTGAGTCGTCTAAAGCTTTAAAAATAAAACCGTGCGATGTAATGATATGCCGTGCGAAGCTTTACAAAACGATAAAAGTTTGGTATCAAGATCGGAACCACGCACGGCATATCAGTAAGCCGCGCGTTATGAGCCGACATGCCGCCTGACGGAGGATAGTGACTCGGACAGTCCGTTTGTATGTCTTTCTTGTTTATATTATTATCATGCCATCTTTATCATCTCTGTACAGCCAGCACCACTAGCACGGTAGTGTGTTATGATTTATCTTGTTCCCCTTTCCCTTTATGTGTTTTCAAGGTTTTCCAAGTTGTATTAATTCCCCCATTTAAAATGCTTAGTAAAGACCGGTTTTCACCGGGCGAGTGGGGTGCTTTTTCAACAAAACCTTCCCCGCTCGTAACCTGGCTCCCGGATCCAAAATCTCAAACAGTTTCGCTAGATCCAAAGGCCTTTTTCTTTTCAAAACAAAACCCCTCGGTTCCTCGGATCATCCATCTCAAAAATCCGGGTGGCGACTCTGTCATAATATCGCACCCTTCGGGCGCGGGAGCCCACAATCTTCTAACCCTAACCCTGACCTAACCCAAGTCATGCGAGCACTCGTAGCCGCACTGAACGCCAACCGCCCAAACCACGACGAAGGACCCATGACCCGCACTCGAGCTATGAATGAATTCTGCAAACGTCGACCCCCTACTTTCCACGGAGATTCCAACCCCACCGTAGCTGAGGCATGGCTGAAAGAAGTCAAGGTGATCCTGGACACCTTGGAGATTACCCGGGATGGAGATCGTGTGGCCCTGGCCGCATACCAACTGAAGGGAGAAGCCCGTTACTGGTGGGAATTGATAGAAGCAACCCATGCCATAGCCACCATGACCTTTGATAAGTTTGAAACCCTATTCCTCGACAAATACTTTCCCACACCTATTCGCCTAGCCAAGGAACAGGAATTCATGAATCTGAAACAAGGAACCATGACCGTTACCCAGTACGCAGCCAAATTTGAAGAACTATCCCGCTACGCCACAACCGCGGTTGCTACTGAGGACAAGAAGGCAAGAAGGTTCGAGTGGGGGCTGACAACCGCTCGAAGGGCTGTGGTGGCACAAACTTTTCCCACCTATACCAGCGTCGTAAAGTGTGCTCTTCGGCTAGAAATTGAGGAGGCTGACTTTAAAACCCGCTGGAGGAAGGCAACTGGCAACACCGGCGGACCAATCCGGACCCAGCACCCCAACAACAATCGTGGACCCTACCCCACCAAACCCTTCGCCCCACCTCAAAACGACCAACCCTGGAAGACTGCTATCTCCGGAAATGGCGAACCAAAGAGAGGTGGTCGAGACATAGCGACAGTACGATGCTTCAACTGTCAGGCTATAGGTCACTATAGGTGCGACTGCCCCTATCTCCAAAGAGTGGGGAATGGAAACTTTGGGAATCAGAAAACTCAACAGCCTGGGCAGGCTGGTTTTATGAAGCAAAACCTTGGAGGCCCATTGCAGCAGCAGAATGGACAGAACAATGGAAAACAACCCATGGGGAACCAGCAAAGCACTGGAGGACGTATCTTTGCGCTGCAGACCGAGGAACAGGAGCAGGATCCCTCTGTAATCCAAGGTACACTACTATTATATAATACCTGCGTACAAGCCTTGTTTGATTCCGGAGCATCTCATTCATTCATATCTACTGCATGCGTAACTGCTCTAGCACTAGAAACAGAACCCCTAAGTACGTGTATGGGAATGACATCACCATTGGGGGGAGTATAACTGTTAGTCTAAAAGATACAAATTAGAAGTAGCCGACCTGCGATCTTAGAATGATCGACATGGCGGATTTTGACGTAATCCTGGAGATGGACTGGCTATCGGCACATTGAGCTATCATAGACTGCCATTGGAAGATGGTGACGGCATATACCCTGAAAGGACTCATTTCCAATTTAAGGGAGATAGACAGACGGCGAGTCCGGCGACGAAAAGATCTAGGTGACAGAACCAACTATTTGGATGGCTAGCTAGCCTCCAATTGGAAGAAGCCGATAGAATGGAAGTGGGATTACCACACATCGTGTGCAAATACACCGATGTTTTTCCTGAAGAAACTTCCTGGCTTACCACCCCAAAAGAAAGAGAAAATTCTCTATAGAACTCCAACCGGGGACGGCACCAACCTCTATGGCGCCATACCGAATGGCCCCCGCTAAGCTAAAGGAGTTCAAAACCCAATTGCAAGAGCTATTATTAGACTAAGTACGTCACCTGCACTATTGTGAAGAAGAAAGAAGGGACGCTTCGACTGTGCATCGACTACAAGAAACTGACGCTGCCAACGACTGGTTTTCCCCCGACTATAATGGTTCTTTCAGTACCTTTGTAAAAAAAAAAAAATTTAGAATATCAAAGGGCCTGCTGGCTAAAACTCCAGTTCATTCCGAATAAGGATAGGGTACTTAAGCTTCAGAATGCTTCTACTCGAGTTTATCCATTGGAAACAAGATTTAGGCGTTAGGTAGGAAAGCGTGCTGATTCAACAAGGACGTGTTAAGGAAACATCTGCAGGATACAAGTCCGCATGATGATTTGGTGGAAGTTTTGCATTTGGCGTTGGTGATTACGATGGAAACTTTATCAGAGGTGGACAACGAGGCAGCTGCTCGATGGCTGAAGCAACTTCAACCCCATCTTGCTAAGCAAGTGATGAGGCTTAATTCGAGTAACGAAACATATAAAGGATTGATGGTGACCTGCTTCTATTTTAAGGGGGATAGACGACGATTCCAAGACCAGTATAGCTGCTAAGCCTAATCCGTAACCACGCACCAATTTCGAGGACGAAATTATTTTAAGGGGGATAGTTTGTAATGACCCTGATTTTTTATAAATAAAAATTTCGTTAAATATTTGAATTTTATTTTAATTACTCGGATTTGCTTTTAAAATTTCCTTTTAATTTCTAATAATCCGTCATAATTAGATTTGAGACTTTTAAAATTATATCTTATAAACACCGGACAATCTAGTCTATTTCTAAAGACAAGTATGCTCATAAAAGCACTTGTATATTTTCCTAATATTTGAAATAAGACCTTAAAATTTTACTTCTTGGCTAGAAATCCTACTTGGCATGTAGAAATAGTTTCCAACCGATTAGTTAGCAAACCCTAACTACCGATTCACCTAGTTACATTTCCCTAACCTTGGATGAACCTTTTTGGCCATCTTTGAGCCCTATGAACCCCTTACTAACCTATTGAACCATTAGACTATTAGGGGTGATCATTTTATTCCTTGATTAGTCATTTTCAAGACCACACTCATGACTTACCTCATTACCCATTGGTTATTAAATGTTAGGGAAAATTTTACCCATTGGTTAATAAAATTAGGCCTTGCCAATAAACTTAACTAGACAAGACAAAGCCAAATCTCATCATTTTGCTTCCAATGGAAGTAAACTTAGCCTTGTCATGCATGCACACCTAATATAAGCATGCCTAATTGCCTAGGTACACTTTCTAGGAAATTCATTACCCATTGGGCAATAGTTGTTAGGGTAATTTTTATCCATTGAGTAAAAAGAATAAGTCTTGCCAATGAGTAACCAATTCTAGTATGGTCCTAGCCTTTTATTTTGCTACCAACCTAGGTTATAATCACCTAGACTTATCCTAGAAAGCATAAGATCATAGTTAGTTTATAGCCTTATGTGGCATTTTCTTCCTTAACCTTTGGATAATAATTGTTAGGGGAAAGATTAACCTTTGGGTAATAAAAAAAACTAGTCTTTCTAATAAAAGACTTAGATTAGTAAGGCTAGTCACTTAGGTACTTGAAAAATAGAAGGCAATCATATTGTTTCAAAAAGAAGTAAACTAGTCTTGCCACATGCAAGTCTAAAAACAATAGCCTTAACCCTAAATTGGCCAACCTAATTACATTTCTAATTTTTCTTTAAGCTTATATTAGTATGCCCCTTAGATAAAAGCTTCCTAGGAAAAATTTAACCTTTGGTCAATGCTTAATACTTGAAAGCCTTAGCCATGTCATTACTCTTTTAGGCCTAATAAAACTAGTTAGTACTTAAGCATGCCTAAATATACCTAGGAAAAATCTTACCCATTGGATAATATTTGCTAGGGAAATTTTTATCCCTTGAGTAATAGTTATTAGGCATGCCAATGAACACTTGGACAAGCTACAAGCTTAGCCTTAAGCCTATTACCCAAATGCCAACCCATTTCCTAGCCAACTTTAAACATAAACCTAGCCTCTTTCTTTTCTTTTTTTTCTTTCTTGCAAGCCAACCCATTCTAGGACAAGACAAGGCCATGAACCCTCCATAATAACCTAGTTCATTAGCCTTAAGCCTAAAGAGTTGGATATGACAAGGCATGGCATGCTTCCAAAGCCATGCCTTTCAAAAATTACCCCTTGGTCAATAATTGTTAGGGAAAAATTTATCCATTGGATAATAAGCCAAGTTTTGCTATAAATAGCACCCCACATTGGCCATTCAACTCACACCTTCACCCATTCAACTTCTCTCTCTAAGAAAGTCTAGTGTTCTTACCATGTTCTTGCTTTGTTCTTAAGTTCTTGAGTTTTTACTAAAACTCCTCAAGAAACTCATCCTAGGCCGCCACCAAACCACCACACAACCACCCTTCGATCCATAAAAATTAGAAAGTTAGTCAAAAATTAGTTTCGAGAGAAACCTTTCTCTTTCGAAGCTACCGGACGCTACCGTAGGAAGTTACTCCGTCCGACGTACTTATTTTTTTCCGTAGCCGTACCCACCGCCAAGAAGGAAGGTAGAATACCTCTACTCTACCCCTCGTATAAAAAAAAGAAGAAGATAGTATTTACTTGTATGATCAAATGCATGTTAGTTAGAAATCTTATTTTGCTAATGGAAGTATGAGCATGAGTATAAGATTATTAGATTTACTTGTCTTGATATGTGATGAGGCATAAGTGATTTTCCACTCCAAAGGTGTCCGTCCATGTGACACTATGCCTTAGATTGTATGTTAATTGCTTGAGTATGATTATGTGAAATCAATGATAAAATGAGCATGCTAAATAAAATAGAGTTGGATGATCTTGCCAGTTAAATTTCAAAATTTCAAATTTAATGAATTATGTGAAAAAGTCCTACCGCGGAGTCTAAGCATGAAAACGAGACACGAAAATTGAGAAAATTAGAAACATGACACCTAGGGTGATTAAAGGTATGACTTGGTAAAATATTTTTGAAATTACATAATGACCAATGTGGGAGTCACTATGTAAGTCGTGTGTGTTTTGAAAAGGAGAAAAAGTTTTGAAACCGCAATGTGGCCGGACTTGCCCATTGTGTGGTATGCGTGTGTAAAGAAAGATTTGTGAAAAATCCAATGAGAACCCGGAGCGGCGGAATCATTGTGGGGATACTCGGGAACCCGGAGCGGCGGAACCGAGGGATGAATTTTGGGTTTGTTATCCGTAAAGAGGAGCCAACGCAATGGTTTTAATGATTTTCGGAATTTCCCATGGGAACCCGGAGCGGCGGAACCATGGTGAGGATACTCGGGAACCCGGAGCGGCGGAACCGAGGGTTTTGAATTGTGGATTGGTTATCCGTGGAGAGGAGCCAATGCCAAATTCAATGTTTTTGTGTGCCAATGGGAACCCGGTGCGGCGGAACCATTGTGAGGATACTCGGGAACCCGGAACGGCGGAACCGAGGTTGGGTGTGTTAAAATACTTTTCAAAATGTTGATTTGGTAAATGAAAAGTGAAAATGATGACACGGTCTACGAAACGTTGCGTAGGAGAAACTCTGATGTTACGGACACCAACGATAGTTAATAATGAATGTGGATGTGTCATTGTTAACTGTTTTATTTGATAAGCATGTACTGTGTAGATAACGTTATCTGTATAACTTCTTTTGTGTAAGTTATGGGTTAGCGGGTATGGGATTATTCTGCTGAGCTTTTGTAGCTCATGGTGTTACCTTTGGTGACCCTGACATATTATATCGGTGGTGACGCTGGTATAATGTGTCAGACTTTGTAGATGATCAGGGTGAACAGTACTCTTTGGAAGTCTTTGGAGCCGAAGAACTTGCTAGGATGGAGGAAGAAGCGGAGTAGTACCACACCCTAGAAATTACCATCCTTTATGTAATAAAATTTCTCTTATGATGTAATAATGAGCTAGACTCTAATTAGATTTTCAATAAAAATTGTCCTTTAACGTTCCTAAAATTTGGGGCGTTACAACCGTGTTCCTATCGTATCGTGTTCTTCATATACTATATCCGTATGTATGCTTCATTGATTAATTTGGACTCATTTACAGACGAATTGGAGAAAAAACATTTGGTTTTCTGCCATCTACAAACTACTACAACACATGAATTCCTTGAACTCATTCCCATTTCAATTGCGTTAGTTTTCGTAGAAAAAATTCAACATCATTAAGGATTGATTTTCATAACTGCTAGAGAGGACTTCAATTTGAGCCATTTGTTTTAGGAAAATGCTACTCCTTCCGTCCAAAATTGTTGTGTCTGTTTCCTTTCTGGGTTCTCTCAAAAAATTATCTACTCCATATTTTACAATTTATAATATTTTTTATGATTGAAATCTTTGTTTAACAAATTTAATTGAGATCTATCAAACAATATCCATATAGAATATAAAAAATATTATAAATTAAAAGATATATACAATTTTGTTGAGAGGTCCCAAAAAAGAAACATGCACAACAATTTGGGATAGAGGAAACAATTGTCAATAGGCAAGAAAAATGAAAAAAAAAATGCCGATCAAAAAAAAAAAAAGGCAAGAAAAATGACTGCAAGTACTTCTTCTTCTTTTTTTTTTTTTTATGTATTAGTGCCTTGATAACCGATTTTAAAGATCCTAATTTTTTGGTTAAGTGCTTGACACAAGCGCTTTGTACCAATTCAGGGAAAAGGCCAATTACGGTGTCAGGGTCGGTTTAGAGTTGCAAATTCTAAATTAAATTGTCCCTTTTATCTTTCTTTCTTTTCATTTCTTTTATTGATTTTTTTTTTACTGTAGGGTGCTTCAGATCAATTTTCAAGCATCTCGGACTAATACCTATATGCAGCCTCTCCCACATGCTTTTCACAAGCTTGCGTATAAGGGTAAGGTTATGCCAATAGCTATCAACAAGATGAATCAAACTTGATGAAATTCCTTTTATCGCTATTAAATACTCAAAAGCAACGTAATAAAGGAACGAAAAACAATAACAGGTGAACACAATAATATACGTGGAAAACCCCTTAAAAAGGGTAAAAACCACGGGAGGAAATCGAACTACTAAAAGTAATCATTGTGCAGTTACAAATGATCTTAATTAAACAATCGTGAATCCTCACCGACTGACCAAAGATCGATTTGTCGAATCCACGTATACCGCACCAAGTGGTTGATTGCCGCACGCCTTGAATCCACAAGTCCTCCGATATACTTCCAGGGCGTGTTTGATAGGAGGTTTGGGAGGGGGGGATTGGATTAATAATCCCATGGGGCTCCTAATACCTTGTTTGGTTAGGTTTTTGTGGAAGGGACTAGTTGTCCCATGGGATTGTTAATCCCCCAAAATGGGGGTATTAGCAATACCATGGAGGGGGTGTTACTAGTAATCCCATCCCCATGGGATTGAGCAAGACATGTTTAAAAATCCATCTCAATCCTAATCCTAGTCAAAACAAACATGTTATTTACAATCCCACCTCATTCTCAATCTCAATTCTAATCCTATGCACAGGGCCGGCTCATAGGGGAGGTGAGAGAAGCGACTGCTTGCGGCCCCCGAATTTTGGTCCAAAATTGAGGCCCCACTGTAATGTAATTTACATATTAATATTAGAATATTTTCATATAAAGACCCAATTGTATCTTATTTTCTTCAAAAACTCTTACAACCATATCTTTTTACATTTATATTATCATAATTGTATCCTTTTAGTTTGGATTTTTTTGTACTTTTTATCATTTTTTTAAGAAATTCATGAATATTTAAGAATCTTAATATAGAGAATTTGTTTCGGGCCTTCAAAATATATGAGCCAGCCTTGCCTATGCAAAACAAACATGAATACATGATTCATCCCCTCATTAATAATCTCACCTCATTCTCAATCCCAATCCTAATCCCACCTCATTACGAATCCCACCAAAACGAAATCTGCAATCAAACACGCCCCCAGAATCCACCGGAAGAATGTTTGAAAAGAGCACTTGAAGTTTATGCAGAAAGATTCATGATCACCGAGCCATGTGTAACTTCAAGAGATAAGAACCGGTCACTGTTAGACATTACTCGGTATTGGACACACGGTGAAGAGCTCTGATATATTCCGTGATCTTTAAAAGCCAGCAAAACTGTTTATAAATAGACTGCCGAGGGAATCGAGAAGTTGCTTGAGCACTGAATATCATTGCCTGACGAACCCTTCCATATTGGCCATACACCCAATTACTACTTTATTTCCTTTGCTGGTATGAGATATCCACGAGATTCTCTTGCAGAAAGGTTTCCTACCCTACTGCTTTCCTTTAATGAACTCTCTCAATCAATTATACAATACAATTGATAATCTTTCTTAAAACAAATGCTCTAACACAATAAATTTCAAAATAATTAATGGAATACAAATCAAAAGAGATTTTGTCATGGAATTTACCAAAATATAGACTTTACACTTGAAACTTCAGATGAGAACCCACCAAGACAAGACTAACATGCATGCCAATCTCTTGGGTTTCCCCTCTCTGTTTCTTACGTATTAAAATACTACTAGTAAAATGCTCCGTCAGATTCCCATTTAAAAACTGTCCAGCAATTCATGTAAAAACCCACATCATTTTCGACCAGTCTTCTTTCGAGCCCACCTGTATAAAAGGAAACTCTTTTTAGAAACTTGAGTAGTAAAGTAATACTATCTTAATTTTCTATTGAGAATATCAAAATCATGCCAGATCAGGAAAAGCAGCAGCTAATGGGTACTGTACACGCCACCACCTCGTATTGAGCGCCAGCTTGAGCATGTGGCACAGAACAACAATAATCAAGTTTGGTGGCAGATATGTTGTCACTTGTCATCAATGAGGGCCATAATTAAGGAGTAGTAATACACAACACGACAGTCGTAGCTAGGGAATAGTTTAGGACAAGTTTTTGTTGGTGGCGGGGGGTGCATAATACTAGTAAGATACTCCCTCCATCCCAATTTATTTGTCTCAGTTCTATTCTAACTGGATAAAAAAATTAGTTATATCTTTAAATTGGTAATGAATTTTATATCCAATATGGATCTTGTTTGATAGATCTCGATTTGTTCTATAATACAATGTTTTCAAAATCACCTAAAACATTATAAATTACAAGATATAATCAATTGAAAAGTGGCACGAACTCCCAAAAGTGACAATTAAATTGGGACGGAGGTAGTATATAATGGGAGGCGGATTCTCTGCAGTTCAATCACAATCGTTCATCTTTGCATTTAACGGTCCAAATTCTAAAAAAATATTTCGGAAAAAAGTTTAACTTTTTTCGGACTTTTTTTAGATCTCAAACGTTAAAAACACTATCTGACATTTGTGAGCACTCCAACCGCATCTCTGTAGTCCAAATGTGGACTGGACAAGCCTTAGAGCCCGTTCCAGAACACATTCTTAAAAAATAAGTACTTATTTGACATTTTCAAACTCAAAATTAATATAAATGAAAAATATTTTTTTGATTTTTTTTTGCACCGTATTAAAGATCTCAATGAGATCTTTCAAATAATATCCATATTACATATTTTTAAATTTTAATAAACCTATCATTTTTAACTTGAAATTACATTTTTTAAAAATAAATATTTATTTGGTGTTCAGAAACGGAGCCTTATTCATATAGTATAATAGTAGTATAGCAATTTTCAATGGAGTATGGTCGGTCACTCTAATAATTGAACCCGGGAAAACTTTAATGATAGCCCGCATGGAGTACAGTTTCAACACGTGTGAAAACTTCACCACCCACTGCACTTCAATGATCTGACTTTTTATGGAGTTGCTCGAAAGAATATTACTTCCCGTCCCATTTTCATTGTCCATTGTTTTGTTTGTCTCTTTTATGTCTTTTGTTTAAATTTTTTAGTGTAAATCTTGAAAAAATATATAATATGGATCTTGTTTGATAGATCCCGATTAATTCTATAATACAAAATTTTCAAAATTATGAAATATATTATAGATTGAAAGATATAAGCAATTAAAAAATATCACGCAATTCAAAAAATGGACAACGAAAGATGGGACGGGGGAGTACTAGAAAATTAATGAACAGATCGGATCATTTGTGTAGGATCTAAAAGTGGGCTCTAAAAAAGATTGTCCACAAATCCGTGCAAAAGAGTATGTATCATGAGTGTTTTTCGTTTTAGAATTTGATTTAAAAGACAAAAACGAGCTTAAAAAATTGAGGCAATTACATCTAGTAGCCCACAGGCTCCTCTGCACAGAGGAAGGAGAATAGGAGAGGAGAAAATGTGGGATTTTACTTGAAAGTACGATTTGATTGTTGGGAATTCTTGCTCTCTTATTTGGCACAAATGCTAATCGCAAAGACGGATTTGCAGGGCTCTTTTCCTTGCGTGATTCCCTGTAACCATTCCCTGCGAATAGCAGGGCTCCTTATTTGGTGTCACAATTTAAGCTTGGGTGTACCAAGACAAAATTTGGCGTGCGCTTAGAAGCACCGTCCCCCATTCCAACTTGGGGCCGACCGGTTTGTTGATTTGGGGCCCCAGAAATGTCCATTGACACAGTGTAAAAACTATCTTCAATTGTACTCAAAGTGTTTTACCGTTATTGCAACTTTCATTCAATCCCACAACTTTCCCGTTGTTACTGTATCCAATTTGGGTCTATTTAATAACAGAAACGTTCATTTCATAGAACTCATAAATTAAACGATTTGGAACAAGAACTATCCCTCTCGATAAAAGAGCTGTAGTTTCAAAGATAAATGAATTCAATGCTTTGTTTGGATTGCTTTTTGAAAAAAAAAATTCCCAACTCAAAAAACTCCCATTATCTTTACTTTCAATCATTACTCACCCCTATCTCCAATCATCATTATTATTTCTCTATCTATCTCTCTCCAATCATTATCTCCACTTCCAATCATTATTCTTATTTCTCTCTCTACTCATAACCCTACAAAATTTCTCAATTTTTTTTTCCAAAAACTCATCCAAACACAACATAACCACCGAAATATGATTTGAAACTCGGATCGGCCATTTTCGCTTTAATTAATCTATCTATTGCACTTTGTTTATGGGGCTAGTAATGCTCAATGAAGCTTTTTTTTTTTTTTTACTTAATATGGAAACAACTTATTTGACAAGTCCTATAAACCGGTTTGATTACTATTATGAACCTTAAAATGATTGGTTTGATTACTATTATGAACCCATAAATATTTTAATTGAACCGTACCGGACCATAAGCCAACTGGACGGGAGCTTTTAGTTCTTCCCCTTCATTTCCGGGGTTGGATTTGGTCGAGTTTCTTCCGACCAGTTTCATCCAATTTTTACCTCAATTCAAAAACTGGACGAAACTGATTGGGTAGAAACTTGACAGCATCCGACCCCTTCATTTCGCATATCCGTAATTTCAGCTCCATATATATAGGGCATTTTATCCCCTGATTCCCCACCCTCCCTCCAATACCTGAACTCCTCTTCCCCACTTGGGCTTAAGGCCAAATCCAACAGAATCCGTTACACTCCACACAACACAAAAATATCTCCACCCACTTTTAGAGAGAGAAAATCACTTCCTCGCGCCAGTGAGAGAGAGGGACCGGAGAATGAAGGCGCCGGAGACCGATCGCCGCCGATCACGCACTCGACCGGCGGCCCAAGAACCGGCCCGGCCCAAAACCCCTCTCCGCAAGCTCATGCGGGTCGCCTCGGTGGCGTGCGGCATTCAGTTCGGGTGGGCCCTACAGCTGTCTTTACTAACCCCCTACGTCCAGGAGCTGGGCATCCCCCACGCCTTTGCGAGCGTGATCTGGCTATGCGGCCCGCTCTCGGGCTTCTTCGTCCAGCCGCTGGTGGGCCACATGAGCGACCGGTGCACCAGCCGGTTCGGCCGCCGCAGGCCGTTCATAGTCGCGGGGGCGACCCTGATCGTGGTCTCCGTCCTCATCGTCGGCCACTCGGCCGACATCGGGTGGTTGTTCGGCGATAGGGGTGAGTCCAAGGTGGGAGCTATTGCTGCTTTCGTGGTAGGGTTTTGGTTGCTGGATGTTGCTAACAATACGACGCAGGGGCCTTGTAGAGCCCTGCTTGGCGATCTCACTGGTAAAACAAACATCAAACACCTCTGTTCGTATTTATATGTTTTTTTTTTTAATTTGTGATAATTGAGGTGTCCAACTCCGCCTGATTCGTGCTTAGAGCCTTATCTTTCTTTCCCAGCCGGTCCCAAGCCCGGATTTTTGTTTATCTAGGTTTATTATGCAGCTCGAGTTTTCATAAGACTGATCAACTTTTGAGTTTGTATCACCTTGCTTTGACTTGACCAAGGATAGAGGTTTCGATAAAGCGAAGTTGATCTGTTTAGACGCCCGATGTAAATACTTTGGTCTGAAGATGGATTGAGTTCGATTGGATTGTTTGACATTTTTAAAAGATTGGCTTGACATTTATAGCCTAATCCAAGTAACAGGTTTTTTTTTTTAATTTAATTTTTTATCATAGAGTATGTAGATTGCAGTGAGCTATGAACCTATGCTTGTTCTAATTCATGAGAGAAGGTGTGGAGGTATTCGCATGAGGAACTTACTATTTGGCTTGTAGAGCTTGATTGGTGTAAGAAGACATAGGGGTGAAATTTTGGCGGTCTTAGTGGTTTGGCTCCTTGCCAACTACCATTGATGATTTGTTTGGGTTGTTTGTTCTATTTTCTTGTCTTGTAATATTTTATGATAATTAATGAAATATTAGTTTTTTGCCGTTTAGAAAAAATAAAATTGCTTGTTCTAATTTTTGAGAGATGGATTGTCTCCTTCTATTTGAAGTTATGGATTTGCAATGTTGAACACATAATATGATATGTAGATTGCGATTATAGAGAATAAATTATAAGTCAAATTAGAGTATCTCAGCACAGAAGACTAGGGTTTTCTATGGAAGAACCAATACAGGACAATCCAAGGTTAAGCTTGAACCTAGAGGTACATGGGTCCACATGCCATGCATGTAATTGCCTCAAGGCCTCAACATCCATCCACATGTGATGTCTGGTCAGGGGTGATATGTGGAGCAACACCATACATCACTTCTTGGTAGCTGTCCTTCGAGGTCGAGCCATGCCAACTGGGGGCTACCATATAAGGCGCATTGTCAAGTCAAAGCATGCAAAGACTAACTATTTACTGAGAGGCTCTCTTGTCATGCCAGCGTAGATGTGCTGCAGTGTCTTGAGGATACGATTGAATGTATTTCCATCTGCACACTTATTGTCTTCACCTGCGGCAACACAATCTTTTACCCTTTTGATGAAACCCTATGGTTCTCTATCTTATTGAGTCTTTTTTATAGTCATAAACTCATATATGTCCTAAGGCATTCTGATGGTGTGACAGCGGCCTAGATTGGAGCAGTAGTTATGGCCCTTATGGAGTTATTGCCTTCTCAAGGGTTAAGGCGACACACATGCTTACTTCTATTCATGGAAGACAATTGATTTCGGATTAATAGAGAGGCAGAAAGCAATCTGGCATGCTCTTCCAATACTACTTAATGTTGGATAATGTCATGATCAACTTGAGAATTTTGGCTCCACAAGACTTGTGGCATTAGTGGAGTGTTAGACAGGGTGGCAGCCAGCTTCATTACCTTGACAATGTATGTTCATTGCACAGAATGTATAGTAAACTGCTGGACTCTATGATTTAACCCCTCAATATATAGTGAGTTATTTTCTTTAGCCTCTTCAGCTTAGACACTGAATCATTGTCGACTGTAGGTAGAAAAGAAAGTGATTCATTTTGCTAGACCCAATTGCTAAAACTTTCTCTCCTCCTACTACTAGTGCCACTGTAGTGCTCATCCTGTCATCTGCAATGCTTCACTCTCTCTTTCGTATTTGCCATACTTTCATAAAAGTCTCCCTCAACCTATAGTGAAGTGGGCCTTCTAAAGAAGTCCTTTCTTTATTAATTGAGTTACGATGGTAAGATTGTGGACATAAAGAGGTCCTTTGCTCATTTTCCTTTTCATATGTGACAGATGAGGGACATTGAGGAACAATAGAGAACATACAATTACCACAAAAGCAAAAAAAGGGCGAACAAGGGAAGGACTTGGAATTTTTAACTAACATACCTGTATGTACATATTACTAATTATGGACGTGTATGTGTTGTTATATTCTATGTTACGCGGACTCGCCACTTTGGGCAAAGTACCCGTGTCGACACGACACAGTGCGGGTGCGGGATCCGTACGGGATTCATTGGAAAACAATCGGACACGTTCCAGAGAAGAAGAAGAAGAAGAAGAAGACGAGGGAGGAGAAGAAGAAGTAAGAGGCGTAGCTTACTAGCTTGTTTCCTCGTCGAAGATCGTTGTCGATGTGTGAAAGCCCAGCTGTCGTTAGAGGAGCAGCAGATCTGACTCCAATCGTGTTGCGAACCGTTAAACAAGCTCTCGGCTTCCAACGAAAGGCTAAGATCGGCGCTCAACGTCGGCGTTCCGACGCTCTCATCTAAGATCACCATACTAGATAGAAGAGAGAAAATTACAGAGAAGGGAGAGCGGGGGAGGCGCCACTTCATTTCTTAGTGGTGTGTGCGATTTTAGGGTTTGGGGAGTACACGTGTAATATATATGCCGTTTAACTTTAACGTTTTCTTTTTTCCAAATTACAGTTTACCTCCTTAAGTTACAATATATCACACATATATTACACATGTATATATATTTACAGTTACAGTTTCATAACAATTGGTAAAATTATAATATATTCTTATGAGATAATTTCACATATATTTATATAAATAATTTAAAAAATAATTTTGACGAATCCCCGCACCCGTATCCAAATTCGGATACATATCCCCGAATTCTCTATTTTCAACTTTGAGATGTCCGACCCTTGGATATACCCGCACCCGATTCCCGTACCCGAGTCCGAGCAACATAGGTTATATTATGCTATTAACGTGTGAAATTAGGAATCGTTCAAGTGAATTAGTCCACTTGAGGGTTTTCAAAATGGATGGTTAGTGTTCTATTCTAGGTGATTCTCAGATCCCATGTGATGACCTATACACATCTTCACATTTTTGCAGCTGCGGGCCATCTATAGATTAGCATTTATTTTGTTACTTACTTAAGGGCCAGCCAGCTTAAGTTCTAACAAAAGATCGATGGCATGGACTTGACTTGATATGTATGGGGCCACTTTGGGCCTTTGGCTAGTAAGATGGTTCTAGATTTCGTCCAAACATGGATCCAGAAACTATTGAGACCCATAATAAGGCCTATTGGCCCTCACTGTACCTGTGTCTATCATGCCTGAAAGATGCCCCACAATATCTACACCAGAGATGAAAAATAATGTCAAACTAATCATTAGCATCCTAAACTTTTAAAGAATATATTCAATAAGCTGAAGATCAATAAAACATGGTATCCAGCATGGTCAATTTGGAACCCGCAGTTTGCTGTTTCTTGTTAGTGTGCTCTTTGCCATGCCCAAGCATGGTTATGAATTTTTGTTCTTTGCCCGGGCTTGTTTGTAACCTCGTTTCATTTAACCCGATTACTTGGTTTGGTCTCTAATTGATGTTGGACAAGTTTTGCAGCAAGATCAATGCCCCAGACAACTGTCTTCTGTTGAGCAAAAATAAAGCATGCTTTTCAGTGATGTAAAAGAAGACTAGTACTATAAAGCCTCATTTTATCCTTCTCTTTGTGGAAACTGTAGGATGGTATTCATTGAGTATAGGAAAGGCTCTATTTATCTAATGTTCCTCAGAAGATGAGAATGGTGCACCTAGAATGGATCTCTTTTTTAGAGAATGTTTAGCTATGAAGCACCGCCACCTCTAGAGGTCGAAGTATCGCAGTGTCGGACACGGGGACACGTATGGGACACACCACGTGGCATGTCCCATAATTTAATTTAAATTTTTTACGGGGACACGGCTGGGGACACGGGGGGACGCTGATGGGGACACGGCAGGGGCCAAACTGTAAATTTTATTTAAAATTTTTGGGTCAAACGGTAATTTTAAAAAAAAAATTGGGGCCAAATTGTAATTTTTTTTAAATTTCTGGGTGTCAAACTAAAATTATTTATTTATTAATATAAATAAATAAATATACACGTGGCGTGTCCCCCGCCGTGTTCGTGTCCCCATTTTTTTAGAATTCCCGTGTCCCCGTGTCCGTATCCGTGTCCGTGCATCATAGGGTCATGCAGCTTTTGTGGTTTCCGTTTCGAGAAAAGCACCAGCCCTACTCTTTTGCACAGCTTATGCACATGCTCTGTATAATTACAGGTATACCAAAACTACCAAAACTGGTGTTTTTAATCTTGTACCTTTCTTTCATTTAGGTGGCGATCACCGTAGGACTCGAGTGGCAAATGCTTATTTCTCATTGTGTATGGCTGTTGGTAACATACTTGGCTTTGCTACTGGATCATACAGTGGGTGGTACAAGATTTTGCCATTCACAGTCACCTCTGCATGCAATGCCGACTGTGCCAATCTCAAGTCTGCTTTCTATCTTGACGTTGCTTTCATCGTTATAACTACGTGTTTCAGCATCACAGCTGGCGATGAGATGCCTGTGAACCATGGGACCTCCCACTTACATGAACACATGCCTGAACAGTCAAACCAGGCTGAAGAAGCTTTCTTCTGGGAACTGTTTGGAATCTTTAAATATCTCTCGGGGCCTGTTTGGGTTATCCTTCTTGTTACTGGTTTGACTTGGCTTGGCTGGTTTCCATTTATTTTATATGATACTGATTGGATGGGTCGAGAAATCTATGGTGGTGAGCCAAACGAAGGGGGGAATTACAATATGGGAGTCAGAATGGGTGCATTGGGTCTGATGTTGAATTCTGTGTTTCTCGGAATAACTTCATTGCTCATGGAGGTTCTCTGCCGGAAGTTAGGGGCTGGTGTTGTGTGGGGTATTTCAAATATCTTAATGTCTCTATGCTTTGTAGCGATGCTCATAATTGCTTACATTGCGAGCCATGTGGACAAAGTAGGCGACGGTCTACCTCCAAATGGCGTTGTAGCTGCCGCACTTGTAGTTTTTACCATTCTTGGGATTCCTTTGGCAGTAAGTCGTTCTGTTCTCCTGAGATGATTTTAGGTCATCTTTTAGTTTGCTCTATGGCTTTCAAGGAAACAAAGTACGAAAAGGAATTGCCATTTCTCATGTTATCTGCAATGCAAACATTATAGCAGCTTGTGCATGCTGAGAACAAGATATGGTGCGATAACAAAATTATCACATGACCAACTTGGATTTTGGTTTAAAATTAGGACGATGAATAGTGTGTAATTTGTTAGTTTAATTCATGCCAACTATAAATTGTTGCTTGAATTTCCAACTTGATATTGACAAATATACGAGTCTAGATATCAACTTCAAACAATTGCAAGTTCTCAAATGGTTTCAGTTTCTAATACAAGACCGAAGTCATAATGGGGTTGGCAAACTGATTTTAAGCCAAACATTTCTTTTGATGGCATTGCCATAGAATGCGATTTGACCATCTCATTTGTGTTATCTGAAAACTTCTTTGCAGATCACTTATAGTGTTCCATATGCCTTGATATCTTCACGTATCGAGTCCCTAGGACTTGGGCAAGGTGGGTTATCATTGGATGTTTCCTTTAGTGTTTGCAGATATGGTGGTTAGAGAGTGTACGCTGATTGTTTAATCTTTTGCAGGCTTATCAATGGGTGTTCTGAATCTGGCAATTGTGATCCCACAGGTATAATTCCAACTAACATTTTAATATCGGGATTCAGGAATAATGCTCAGTTGTTCCTCTCTTTTTTATTTTTATGCACAACTAAATCCTCCAGAAGCTGATAATCTTAACTACAACCATTAGCCTAAGACTCTAGTAATATGTAACTCATTAATGATACAATATGAAGCATCGACACTCCTAAAGGCCAGCGTGGGGACACGGGGGGAAACAAGGACATGGGAGGGGCACAACAGTTTATTATTATTTGATTTATTTATTTATATATTTATTATTGGGACATAAGGCTCGGATTGGTTTGGTTTGGTTTGGTTATATATTTATTATTATTATTATTTTGTTTTATTTATTTATTTATTTTTTATTATTATTATTATTATTATTATTATTATTTTTGGGGGGGGGGGGGGGGGGGGGGGGGGTGCTGTTGATGTGTAGTACTTCAAATATTTTGGGTTAAAAGTGCGATATGATGTATATATTATATATTGATGCTTCATGTTTCTACATATAACTATCTTTCCATGTGCATAAATTAAGTAATTTTTATTTATTCCGGGCAGTGTCTCCATTTTTTAGAAATTCCTGTATCCGTGCTAAATGGATGATATTCAATATTAGGGTTGCAAATACAGCTATTTTGCTCCCTTACGTAACAGGATTTTAGACCTCTGTGTTACACATGCGGTCCCATATCAGCCGATAATTGGCCGTAGCACCGATACTGCCGTTTAGAACCCTGTTCAATATGGTACTCAAACTTCAGTGCCTCCCACGGAGATGTAATTTGAATTTTTCATGAGTCTAAAACACAGTACTTGAAGTCCCATTCACCTGAAACAAGTGTTTGTCTTTTATGGAGTTTTTCAATTATGATACTCCCTTTGTTCCATTTTATTTGCTCTCTATGAGAAACCATGTGATTATGACCCCATAAAATAAACTACTTTCCGGAATAATTTTTTTAATCTATTTGCACCGTTCCAAAGATCTCAATGAGTACTTTAGAATGGTGCAAAAAAATTTGAAAACTTATTTTCAAAAACACCTTATTTTTTCAGGTCAAAATGGCACGATTGTTGGTAGGAAGTAAACAAAATGGGACGGAGGGGATATTAATAAAGGAAAGCACATCAAAAAGAACATCATGTAGCAAGGGCAATAAAAAACACAATAAGATTTAGAGAGAATCTCTCGAAGATCAAGTATTGATCAATACATAATTACATATACAAAAAACTGGGTAGCCCTAACTCCTAAGGCTAATAACTCCTATTTACAGAATACAATAACATAAATGGGAATCAGCAGAATGAAATTGCGCTAATCTGTAACAAGTGGAAAATTACATATGTGGAGAATCTAAATTACACCCAAATCTTACCACTAGTGACTTGTAGAAACGTGCCAAAAAATGCTGAAAAAGAAGTTTTCAAAAAAAATTTATCCCCCAAACAAAGGTTCTTGGAAGTGACAGAATTGCTTCTTCAGCGGGGTCAAACAATGGTATTTGTCCGATGCGGCAAAGCCATGTGTCTTGCTTGTTAGAGCGTTTCCAATCGAACATGGGCTTTTTGGAATGTTTTGCCAACTTCGGCCGGGCCTCTACTGCTGCTTCTTTGGGCCATACGGGGAAAGCACCTTATACCAAAGTGAGGCACTCCCGGTCCAATTGCTCGAAAAAAAAAAAGGTCATGCACCTTCAAAATATTGTCTCCATTGTCGTCGTCATCCATCTCTCTCTCTCTCTCTCTCTTGCTCAAGTTCTTATTCTCTCCACCTCCATTGGTCCTATGTCTTCAACTTCAATTGCTTACCATCTTCCAACATTCTTATCTTCTCCATCCGTCCGATATTGTTGACCCATCTTTCCATTTTGGGATATCCCAATTTGTTTGTCCCTTTTGTGTTTTGAAGCCAAAGTGTAGAACACGTTTTCCACAACTATGCTTTACTAATAGCTATAATTGGATTATGAAGTTAGAATAGAGAGGACATGGTAGGCCATTAGTTCCTCTCAATTTTTGTTTGAATGCTTTTGTAATTTGTATTCTTAAAAAGTTGGAATTCGCAGAAGGGACTGAGAACGGAATGGTCTACGGAGGGAATATAACTTGTCGTTTAGGTCCATTCCACATCTGGCTACCAAATGGTGCCTCAGTTTTTGTCATTTTTTGTAAAATGTGTTAAATGAACATTATTATCTAACGTAAGGTAAAAGAACAAGAATTGCAATTCTATTCGGTACAACATTTATTCCGTCTGGCTACCAAATGGTGCCTCAGTTTTTGTCATTTTTTTGTTAAATGTGTTAAATGAACATTATTATCTTACGTAAGGTAAAAGAACAAGAATTGCAATTCTATTCGGTACAACATTTATTCCGTCTATTGTTTAGGCAGATATATATATATATATATATATATATATATATATATATATATATATATATATATATATATATATATATGTTCAGTCAGGATCAGGTCAGGAGGTGTGGACCGGAGCTCCGGTCCGCACCTCCCCATTTCTCACCTTTTCCGATCAAATTTCGATGATCCGAGCCGCTCAAAGTGATCAGAACGTGATTTTAAGGGTACCCGCGAGAAATCAGCAAAAAAAATGACCGGGAAGGGCTTGATCTGAGCAGTTTTTTTCTGAACGGTTCAGAAAAAAACTGCTCAGATCAAGCCCTTCCCGGTCATTTTTTTTGTTGATTTCTCGCGGGCACCCTTAAAATCACGTTCTGAACACATTGAGCGGCTCGGATCATCGAAATTTGATCGGGAAAGGGGAGGTGCGGACCGTAAGGGTGTGGACTTGATCCGGACCGTAATTTTATATATATATATATATATATATATATTTTGAAGTGTAATTTAGAGTTATAAATTCGAAAGGGACTGCTAACTAAGATACATGTGGGCCACATGCATTGGTTGTCACTTGTTATAGATATCCACTAAAAACTTTGAGTGTGTACTTATTGTGGCTTCCCGTTGATTTTTCCTTTTTCCATTAGAGAAATACCTTGGGATATTACTTTACTATTGGCAGCTATCTTGGAATGCCTCTGCCTCTTCTTTGTTAAAAAACTATAAAGCCTCTTCTTGTGCAATTTTAGCATCTTCCTTCAAAACTTTTGATCCATCTTATGCAATGAAGGACCTGTTTATCTCTCTTTATATCCCAAAATTTTTAATGTACATATTTTTGTTATTTCACCATATTGTGGGTTCACAAGAAGCATGCAATTCAGTTGACCCAAGTTGTACAACGTCTAGTGTCTTCTTGATCATGAGAATTGTCACCATTTTTTTTCTTCACAATTTCAATATTTTAGCATTTGATATTTTTGCTGCTTGGTGTCTAACCTTTTTACTAATTATGTTAAATAACTGCAATGTTTGCAAGGGTTTAAAAGCACATTGGGTAATAAAGATTTCTCGGAGGACAAGCCTTTAATAGGAGGGCGGTGTCAGGAATTTACTTCAGTAGAGTTAATGAAACACAACCTCAATAAAATTTCATTATCTTTGGAAGTTTTTCTTCGTGAATTTTTTTTTGAAAAATTAATTGTATGTGTTTTTGTAGAGCAAGGTGTAGATAGTCAAGATTTGTTATATTTGAAATAGCAAAGTTTTAATCGCTTCTAGAGTTAATGAAAGATTGGGAGGAAAAAAAGAAAAAGAAAAAGCCCCGACATTTATGTTTCATGTTAACTGTAAATGAAAAACTCCGCCTGGTTTGTGCTTAGAGCCTTATCTTTATTTTCCAGCCGGTCCCAAGCCCGGATAAAGGAGGAGGGTTGTGCGTTAGGTAGCTGATAGTCAACACTTAAAAAGCCCATAAGATCTTTATGACATGAATCCAAATATGATAACGTAGCCGACCCCAAGTGATTGGGACATTAGGCTCGGTTTGGTTTGGTTAACTGTAAATGAAAGTTGCAAGGACATACTTGCAAGCGTGAAAAAAGGTTCAAGGCTAAAAATAATTTAGAGGGCCAAGTATGCTACTTCGTCGGGGTAAATGAGAACAGTTAACAAAAACTTTGGCTGAAAGTGACATATTTTGAAACGGCAGCTGCCTCCACCGGTCCTAATGTGTCTCCTCTGCTGTTTAATAGCATATTAACACGTAATTGAGTTTCATATGTTTAGCAATTTAGGAGGATGATGTTTTGCTGTCTTGGAACAGATTGTGGTGTCTCTTGGAAGTGGACCATGGGATCAGCTATTTGGTGGTGGTAACTCACCAGCTATAGCAGTGGCTGCACTTTCAGCCTTCGTCAGCGGGCTTATAGCCATTTTGGCTATCCCACGATCCAGATCTGATAAATCCAGAGGCCGCCATTGAGGTAATTTGTTGTATGAAGATTTTCCATTTTCCATTTCTTTTTTGACAGAGTGATATATGGACAAGTATCAAAAAGTGCTGTAAATGGCTTTTGTTCTATTGATTTTGCAGTGCCAATTCATTATGTATTTTCCACTACTGGTTATTGATGTAGCAGTGGAAAAACTTGAATATCAATTAAGCTTTAGTCCATGTTGCAGAGAAAGGTTTGAGTTAAGTATAGAGAAACAATGACAACATTGCTGCTTCATGTGATGAAAAATGACTGTTTAAAGGTCATGAAATGTGTTTGTTGCATCTATTGTTAGCTTCATACCAATTTTATCCATACCTCTACCCCGGCTTTTATTGCCCTCCGCCCGTGCCTTATATTTCTTTAAGCAAAATATGTTACTCCAATGGATGTTGCATCGAGGGTGACGAAATGTTGTATGGACGAGATAGTGCATTTAGTGGAGAATTTCTTTGTCGCGGAACAAAACCCAACTATAAAGTTTGCTTTATTATTGCTAATCACCATCTAGATGCCACTAGACAAAGCATCAGCTGTAGATTCTTGATGGCGCAGCTCGATAAGTTGTTGGTAATCAGGATTTATTCCTAATGAATAATACCATTCCTCCTTTTAGTAATGTTGATTGCCCATTAGTGGGTTCAGTTGCGAGTTTATGGAATCTCATTCACTATGTACCTAGTTTGATTTGTGGGTGTTTTTAATTGTGCTTGGTGGGAAACAGTTATGTAAATTGTGCTGATTGAAACCTCCTTGATGGAGACATGTCCTTATTTTCATTCTATTTGGATATTTTGGAAAGCTCTTCTGATTTTTGGGGTGCTACTCTTTAACGATTATTCTCTCTTTTTCTTTGCTTGCATTTGAATCTTGGCATAAATTCCATTGTCTATTGCACTTATCAGTATCTGTGAGAGTCTGGACTGCCTTGAATGTCCCCATACAATGCTTCTATTAAAAGGGCTGCTTTTCTGTACGGTTCTTGTTCCAAGTACTGTAAGAACTTTTACACAGTATCTGATTAAAAATTACTCAGTGGTCTTGGGACACTGTCACGTGGTGTCTAACACTTTTTCCACCAAACATTCCCGTGGGGCCCAGTTCTAAGGGTATTGGGGTGCCCCAAGACCACTGAATAATTACTCGTATCCCAGAGGAAAAAAGAACTTGTATTGCCAGATTAGGACATTAATATGCATAGTCATGTTGAGTTGGTGTATGGTGTGATCATAGTTGACATATTTGTTTGTTTTGCTTTTAAGAAACTTGGTTTAGAATATTAGAATTTCTGCATGGTGCGTAGGCATGCAATACAGGCACGGACCATGAATTCTCTCGGGCAAAATAAATTGCACTTGACCACTTGGAGAGAGAAAGGGGGAAAACATCAAGCATTATTCTTTGTGGGAAGAAAAGGTGAAGGATAGAATTTGTGAATCTATTCTTGAAAGGTCATTGAGTTTTGCTGTGAATCGTTAGTGTTTCAAACTTCAAAGGCTTGTGGTAGTACACCACCCGCTTAAGTCCCACTTAATTAGGGTTGGATACATGAATTCGTTTCATCCATTGGGCTCTGGCAAGGGCATCGTGTTCTGTGAATATTCATAATCGGATTTATGTCATAAAGGATTTAGCAAAGGTTTTTTTTTACGTGTGGGATATCAGCTACCTAACGCTCAACCTTCCTCCTTTATCCGGGGTTGGGAACTGCTGTGTCGAAGATAAGACTCTAAGCATGACAAATGCTGAAAAGGCTTGGCTAGTATTGCAAAATCCTATTTTCATAAGAAAAAAGAATTAGTATTATGAACTCCTAGGATTTATGGTGGTGTTTGGGAGACTTGAGAGTTGTTTCCAAAGCAGATTTCTGATGCATGGTGATAGGTAGAGAATTAAGAGTTTCAGCTTGATTCTAGTGGTACTCTACTCTTCATTGCAAAGAATCTAATGGCATCTGCCTTTGTTTTTGCCCCACTTCCTTAGTTGGAACAGCAAATTGACAGAGGGGTATTCATGACTCTGTGTTTCCCCTTTCATCCATTCTCTGTTTTCGCATTCATTGAGCAGGACCAGGAATTGGAGTGATGATGCAACTACAGTATTTCGCAAATGGTGCACTATTTTCGTCTGTCTCTGTCTCTGCCTTCTGTTTTGCACCTCAGTCTGTTCTTCTTCTTTTTTTTCCCCCAAGGGAAATGAATCTTTTACCATAAAGAAACAAAAAGACAACTTTGATTCTTGTATTTTCTGGTTCCGTCAATCCAGATAGAAACAAAGTGGTAGGGGAGATGTAACTCCCAAGTATCATTCATATTTGTCAACAAACTTGAACGAACAGTAAAACATTCACGACTTACCGCATGATTTTTTCAGTTGACGGTGGTTTTGTTCTCCCATCGATGCGTAATGGGTTGTCAAACTGTGCACCTCTACGCGGTGCACCACCGAGTGCTTCATCACGCTGCCTTTCGAAACCGGGTTGTGTCTCTGATACCTTTCGTAAGTACACTAGTCTTGTAACTCGAACGACGAGACTATCGACATATTCTGTAAATGTATTACTGTAGTAGTATATATGTATATCATTCCAGACTTTACTTATCATTTCCAACGGATGTGAAACTCAAGCCAGAGGTGAGGGGGGTGGGGGCTTCTGTTGCTTTACAGATTGCAGTGAGAGGGCAGAAGGCAGAAGAAAGGCCCCCACATGGAGACGATGGCATTCTCATCACTGTTATTCTGTAGGGGAAAAAAGGGGATGCCAAAAAATTTAAATGGCTGGAATTGGAGCACGTAAAAAGGGGTCCTTTCCTGCTTCCTATCTTCCATCTGCTGGTTCACAACCTTACATCCATTTTCTGTCACTCACCCCATCAAACACTTGTGGTCCCTTCCATGCATTACCCCCCACCCCCACAACAATATCCATGAAAAGATAAGAGCCCTCATATGGGTACAGATTTTTTTTTGAAGGATTCTCATTACAAATCAATTCAGCCAGATATCAGTAAGTGCTTGATCCATACGTTAAATAACATTTGGATTAAGCATTTACCGATGTATGACGGAACTCTGTTTTTACAAGGATCCTTCAAAAAATATTCTGAACAAATTGAAAGGTTCGGAATATTTGTGCGGGACTTCAAAATGGGTTCCACACAAGGTGGTGTACAAGTGTTAGTACACAAAGTGTTACCCATAGCAATTTTGAAAGGATAATCTTCTTTCTGAATTAAAAAAAAAAAAAAAATTTGATTCGGTAACAAGGTTAAAAAGGGCCAAAAATTGATTTGACACATTTTGGCCTTGATTTGACACATTTTGGCCACTTAACATAACATCACCACCTCTTCCAGTTGGACAAATGCAACGTATGTGAACGTGTGTATCTCTAGGAGGCAGTTCTCCAAAGAACCATATCCTTTCTTGATGATGTAAGCCGTACGTATTAGGGGATCGTCGAACATAACATTTGCAAAAATAAAAAATAAATATAAAGTTGATCGGACACTTGAAACTATTTTATTGGAAATCTTTTGACTTATCGTAGAAAATAATCACCTTGTTTGGTTCTCATCTCATCTTCCTTTCTACACGTTTCTTAATACCTTTTTCTTTCTATTTCTCTCCACTCATTAACGCTCATTATATCAAAAATAACTTTCAAAAATGAAACCAAATAAGGTCAATGTCTGCTAACCCCCTACATTTGTATGAGAGAGAGAGAGAGAGAGGATTTTGATAGCCAATGATGAATGGCATGGGGCAGATATAATAGTACCTAAATCGGATTTCGGAGTCTCAAATCTAGGATTGTACATTAAAGCCAAGGGCATTAGGGCGATTGAGGAAGATTTTTTTTTTAAAGTAGGGACCAGTTATGATTATTAGGAACTACTCCTATATAACGAAGCCCACAACATAGACCCACCAAAAAAACAGACAAAGCAGGATTGATTAGACTGATATTATATGAGGTTTAAGGTCGCTGTTTGCAAACCACTATTTACTTCATATAATCCAATTTCTTCATGAGAAAGAATTTTGTCCGGCGTCGGTGGACAAGGGGGGTTTTTCGCCACCCCAGTGTGGGCCCCCACCGCATGTTTTTTTGGGTAATTCGAACCGTGCATCTTGTAGGGCCTACAAAATAATGTGTCCACGCAAAAAATCAGCTTGTCCGGACATCGATAGGTGTGTCAAAAGTTGAGTTTTAGACGGAAATATGGACGGCATGGATCTATCAACAGTTTTTTTAAGTTAAACTGTCCACGGTCGTCCATTTTTTCGTCTTAAACTCAACTTTTGACATACCTATCGATGTCCAGACAAGCTGATTTTTCGCGTGGATACATTATTTTGCGGGCTCTATGTGATGAACGGTTCAGATTACCCAAAAAAAAATCACGAAAGAGGCCTACGGGGGTGGCGGAAAACCCCCCTTTTCCTCCGCCTCCGGAAAGAATGTTTTCTCTTTCTTCATACAACTCATAATCCATTTTTACAAACACAATTTACTCCACACAACCTAAAAAATTTCCCAAAACTTCTCAACATACCCCTCATCTTAAATCTCCTCACTAGCACAACCTCCATAACTAGGCACCACCACAACGACATACTCCTCCACCACCACATTCTCCACGACCTCCATGACCACCACAACCACGATCTCTACCTCGTGTAAAAATGGTCACATGAATACCACTAGGATGAACACCATTTTGAAGTAGATAAGTGTGACGCCCCACAGCCAGGTTGAGGTCGGGCTTCGGAGGAGAGTCCTGGTAGACATCTGGATGGGTAGTCACGGGTCCCACATTGCTTGATGAATGCAAAGTTCAATGCTATATATAATATATCATGCCCCTGTCTTGTGTAAGGCCTTTTAAAGCTGTGAGGGCATCAAAGCTTATTGAAACTTCACAATTAAACGTGCTCGCCTTGGAGCAATCCTGTGATGGGTGACCTACTAGGAAGTCCAAGGAGCTTGGTTGTCTAAAATAGACAATATTGTAAATGGCAAGAGCGGATCATTATAATAAGGCACTTCAAAATGGTGTAAAAAGGCTACGCTCTAATTCCTCGATCAGAAGAACAAGATTGGATATCCAGTCCCGAAAATCACTATAATAAGGCACTTTTTGTTGTGTAAAGCCCAACAAAAAGTGGAGCAGGCAGGTGAGGGCTAGGCAGAGCCCATCCCAAACCAGCCAAACTTTGGCCTCTACCACCGCCACCCCCAACACAACCCAAACCCACACCACCATCAACACCATAACCAAGCCGTGCTGTAAAACCAACCGACTATGAAGAACAGCGGTGGCCTAGAAGCCACCACCAAAACCCCTCTTCAAAGCCAACCCTAAGAAGCCCTAGATCTAAAATCTCTGAACAACAACCACACCAAGAGCTTGCCGGAGTCCTCCACTTCCGTTAGGAAAAACTGAAAATCATTCAAGAATGATCTGGCGGGAGGCCCCACATCCAAGTCTTCTCCATCCCCGAAGCCGCACCACACCGTTAGGCATACTGGTGACATTCAAGAGTAGAGAGCAGCGGTCGATTGGTGAGGAGTGGAGAGGACGTAGGAGGAAGAGGAACAATGACAAACGGAGTGGGGAAAGAGCCGAGCAGTAGGAGGTTAGGGGAAAAAAAAGAGAGAAAAAGAAGAGGGGGAGAGTAATAGATAGAGGAGAAAAGGGAAGTGTGGGGGGGGGGGGAGTTGCGGCCGGAGCCCCCTCGAACAGAAACCCTAGGCGGTGAAAAGTGAAGAGAGAGAGAGAAGGGGATTTTAGAGAGAAGAGGGGAGTTGCGATGAAGGAGAAAGATGAAGATAAGAAATTTTTTGCACATTGCAGCATTTTTGTAACGACCCGTGTCAATTGACGTGCTAACCCTTAACCTAACCACGTAGCTCAAAAGGTTAACCTTGGGTTATACAGTAGCTGCTTGGGTTTCCTTATATATTGAACTAACTTTTTGATATTCCTCGATGTGCGATCTTACAATCTCCTCACCTTGGCTGCAACGTCCTCGTTGCATTGGCCTAACAATCTTCCCCTGGTGTGGCACTTAGCTCTGTACAACACATTAGGCTCGTACCAGATTCTAGAGGTGACCCTTATCATGTAGATTAGAGTTGTGCTCTAATACCAACTGTAACAACCTGCACCAATTGACCTGCTAACCCTTAGCTTAACCACGTGGTCAAAAGGTTAACCTTGGATTATACAGTAGCTACTTGGGTTTCTTTATATATCGAACTAACTTTTCGATATTCCCCAATGTGAGATCTTACAATTTTTGTCTTTACAGATTGGGATATTTATGTCTTCAACTTTTTAATTTTAAATGAGTTGTATGGAGAAGACTGTGGGTTGCAAATAGCGCCCCCCACCTTAAAAAGGAATGGAACCCAATGGCATAGCGTAAATCTTTGTCTGCCCCAAAAACTTTTGGACAAAATTTACAATTAATCCATTTTCTCAGTTCTTTTTGCCTAAAATGGTAAAAAAAAACCAACAAAGAGCCGAAAACAGATGGGGCCTAAAAACAAATTTTCTTGTCCAAAAACTCTCAGATCGGGCAAGTAGCCAACTTTACTTCTCTGTTCTATACGATTGCAGACAAGTAGTCATGCTCAGACTGGAGTTCATCACATGGGTGTGGGGGTTAGCTAGAGCGAAAGAAAAAAATGCATTGGCGTGTTATCTGGTTTAACATATATGAGAGGTTGTGATGGAATTGAAACATGTACTATAACGTACAAGGCACCGGATCCTCTATCCGAACGTACGTAGCTATCCTTCCATTGGGGGTACGGTCGTAAGCTGGTCGGATCGATCGAGTATTATATGATCAATTGTTTGAATTTGTACGTATAAATTAACGAGTTTTGAAAATATTCAAGTTGGAGTATTTAATGATCGGGTCCATTAGGAATTGAGTTCGAGTAGCATAATCTTTGTAAAACAACAACATTTTTTTCTAAGAGGGGGCTTCGTATGTTATATTTAACTTTATTGGGTTGGTTTTGCTGTATACGTTATCTCAAGGATGGAAACAGAACAGGTCAATCGGAGGGGAAGTGAAATGAAAGGGCCGACAAATATGCGATCGCTCTTAATCGCTAGGCTTTCTTCTCGCGTCTAAATCCCCTGATTCAAACTCAAGTAACTTGATTCATTTAACGACTCTCGAGAGTTGTTTCGTAAGATTCATGGATCTATTTTCAAGATTCTCGAGACAAAAGATGTCTGCCCATGCATGAGCTTTAGGTTACCTCTACATGGCAAAATTTCCTAGGGCCACAATCCCATTATCATGTTGTACAAAAGCAGGAATGGGAATTGAAATTATATTGCTTGTCAATCCATTCATTCCCACTTGGCATTCCATTCCTCAGGGATAAGTTTTTATTCCCTTTTGGTGTGTGTTATCTGTCAAAACCTAAAAGAAGAGGGTTAAAAAGATTATCCTCTTGTGAGGAAAACCACACAATTTTAGCTAAAAGTTGAATTAAATTAGAGCAAACCCACCATTGACAAAATGCCAAGAAAGATCTACCATTATCACCTATATATATGCATGCCATGTTTCTTGGTAACCTCCTTTGCGGTTAAAAACAAACATACCTTCAGCCAATCATCTCATCTGGGTATCGGTAAATGTTTGATAGATCAATTCATTTAATTTTTGTCCCTGCAAAGTCAGGAACGAAAAACCCGATCAAACCCTTACCATGACTTTTATAAAACATGTTTAAACAATTTAAATGGCTCCAATCATTTGTGCGAAACCTCAATCTTGTATATATTTGGTGTACATCAAATGGTATACCCATAGGTTTTTAGTTTAGCAAAATAGAATTTTCCTTATTTCAGAATATTTTCGAGTGTTCCCATTGGGTATTTGGCAATCTAACAAATAAAGCCACGTAGATCAATCCCTATCCCACAATTAAATGCATAAAGGGTGAAGATCCTCACCAGTTGGAGGAAAAAATTGAACCGTCCAGTTTTGCCCTCTTTCGGACTCTTTATTGAGCCCAGATCGAAGAGCCTGTCCATAAATTCGATCATGCCAAAATTCGTGTCGACAGTATATCAATAAACTAGTAATCAAAACATATTTACCGTGAAATAAATGAGTTTTGATTTGGTGCGTCCGTCCGTTTTTTCCAAGAAAAGTTTAAGTAGTGTTTATCAATATCAGATCGATATGATTTTTGACATAGTTGAACTTCTCGATCAACCAGACCTGTGATATAACCGATTTTAAGCATTGATGCAAATTAGAAAAGAAAAAAAAAACCCCCGAAAAATCAAAACTGGAAGGTCCAGTTTTGTCTTCCCCAGAAGATGCTCCATGTATAAAACAAGAGATCATGCATACACATGTGTCTACAATATACTGAACATATATTATATCTACTACATATATACAGACAAAGGGAGAGAGAAGAAGAAGTGGGAGATGGTGTGGGAGCTTAGTCACATAATCTTTAAAATAGCATTTGCTTTCATCCTCGATTCCCGCTCTGCATGTGTTTGCGTTCTCTCAATCTTCGCTCTCATGTACTTTAGTTGTTCAAGAGATTTTCGAAATGCGTTTTCACGCTCGTCCGCGTATTATGTGACTTAGGACGGGAGAGGAGGGTGAAAAGAAAGGTAGGCCCCCCACCAAACATGAAGCATCTCTAAACTAGTAGCCGCTTTTTCACAGCAATTCCCCCTTGCCATTTTGACACGTTTGTGGGAGGCAAAACGGTAGGCCCCAGTGATTTCTAGTATAAATACCCCATCTCCATACCTCCAATTCCCTCATTACAAAACAAAAAAATTTACCCACAAAATATTTAAGCTGCTCATTCTTCTTCCATTTCAATCTTGCTACTTTAAATTCCATTCCATTCACCATTCTCTAACAAGACAAAGATACATATATTATCCACTATGTGTAACCCAAAACCTTCCTCTCCACCTTCATTTGCCTCTTCTAACAAAACCCATTTCAAAAATCCCAACAAGCCCATGGATCCTGATGTTGACAATGATTTGGATGACCAACTTCATAGATGGCCAACTCCTTGTGAGGTAAAACAAAAAAAACAAAAAAAAATTCAAAAAAAAGAAAAGAAAAAGCCCACCATCCCATTTCCTTACTCATTTCAACAAAGAAAAAAAAATTCACAAATACTTGCTTTTCTTGCATTTTCTTGATTGGTTTCTTCTTCTTTTTTGACTTTTCTCAGGCAATGGAAGAAATTAAAGAAATAGGGAAAATCTCGGGTCCAACGGCAATAACAGGGCTACTGCTCTACTCCAGAGCCATGATCTCCATGCTATTCCTCGGCTACCTCGGCGAGCTGGAGCTCGCCGGCGGCTCCCTCTCCATCGGCTTCGCCAACATTACCGGCTACTCCGTCATCTCCGGCCTCGCCATGGGAATGGAACCCATCTGCGGCCAAGCCTACGGCGCGAAACAGAGGAAGCTCCTCGGCCTCACCCTGCAACGCACCGTCCTCCTCCTCCTCTCCACCTCCATCCCCATCTCCTTCATGTGGCTCAACATGAACCGGATCCTCCTCTGGTGCGGCCAGGACCCGGAAATCTCATCCATGGCCCACACCTTCATCGTCTTCACCATCCCTGACCTCTTCTTCCTCTCCCTCCTCCACCCGCTCCGAATCTACCTCCGGACTCAGAGCATTACCTTGCCAGTGACGTACTGCTCGTTAATCTCCGTCCTGCTTCACGTCCCGTTGAACTTCCTCCTGGTGGTCTATTTCAATATGGGCATTTCCGGCGTGGCGGTGGCCATGGTGTGGACGAACCTGAACTTGTTTATCTTGCTCTGGTGCTTCGTCTACTTCTCCGGCGTGTACAGGGACTCCTGGGTGGCCCCCAGCGCCGACTGCCTGCGCGGGTGGTCCTCCCTCCTCGCCCTGGCCGTCCCCACCTGCGTCTCGGTCTGCCTCGAGTGGTGGTGGTACGAGTTCATGATCATGCTCTGCGGCCTCTTGGCCAACCCCAAGGCGACGATCGCTTCCATTGGCATCCTAATCCAGACAACTTCGCTGGTATATGTGTTCCCGTCGGCCTTGTCGCTCGGGGTGTCCACCCGGGTCGGCAACGAGCTGGGCGCCAACCGTCCCGGGCGGGCCCGGGTGTCCACCATCGTGTCCATGTCCTGTGCCGCGATGCTGGGCATCGCCGCGATGGCGTTCACGACGCTGATGAGGCACCGGTGGGGGAGGTTTTTCACGAGCGACAGGGAGATATTGGAGCTGACGGCGGTGGCATTGCCGATAGCGGGGCTGTGCGAGCTGGGGAACTGCCCGCAGACGGCCGGGTGCGGCGTCCTGAGGGGCAGCGCGAGGCCGACGGTGGGTGCCAACATCAACCTCGGTTCTTTCTACTTGGTGGGTTTTCCGGTGGCCATTTTCATGGGGTTTGTGGCGAAAATGGGATTCGCCGGGCTTTGGATGGGATTGCTGGCGGCCCAAGCTTCATGTGCTCTGCTCATGCTCTGTGTTCTAGGGAGAACTGATTGGAAGGTTGAAGCAGAGAGAGCAAGAAACCTCACACAATCTTCTTCTTCTACTACTTCTCATGATTCTTTGCCGGTGTCTTTGCCTCCGGCAGCGGCGGCGGAGGGTGGTGGTAAGGAAGCAAAGAAGGTGATGGTGGTGGCTAATTTGGAAGGGATTTTGTGCAGTAATAATGATGACGAGTTGGTGAAGACAGCTTCACTTGAAACTGACCCTCTGATTTCTACTACCACGAAAGTACCCCACGTTCATTGATTAATTAGGAGATTAATTGCTACTTAATTCCCCCACCATTTTTTTTTGCCCCACTCTTGGAACAGTTGATGCATTCACTCACTTGTTAGTATTGCAGAGGAGATGGGTTTTTCTTTTTTCTTTTTGTAAATTGATTTTCACACTCTCCTTTTGTTCAAGTGCACTCCTTTTTTTTGTCTTTATTAATGTAAAATTACAAAATTACCCTTCATGCATTCTTTCCCTCACACATGAAAAGGGTAATCATGTAATTTCACATCACTACAAAACAAAACAAAAAGGTAGTGCATTTCGATGAAAGGGGAGTGTTAAAATCAATTTCGGTCCCCTCTAGCTTTCCATTAACGTGTAATAAGAATTAAAGAATAGAATAGAAATGAACAATATTATATACACCACCAGTTATTTTCTTTTTAAAAGTCGTTTTAATTATCGGATTATGTGACATTATTAGGCTTGTTTTTACTTTTTACGTTCTCTTTAATCCACTTAAAGTTTGTTAAGAGCATCTCCAACCGTGTCTTCACTTCTCCATCTTAAAGAATAAAGGCGCTCCAGCCATGCTTCATTTTACTCGATCCCTTTAAAATGAAAAGTCATTTTTGGTTCTTTATGGATGGAGAACCACTTCAAAAATGATGAACATTCTTCAAATGTGATTTGCACTATTCATTTTGTCTAAAATGTGTGTATCTTTTAAATTCTTGATCTAGTAATTTTTATAAATTCGGTACCAATGAAAAGATATTGAGAATATATACCTACAAAATGAAACTAATATCCAATATATTCAAAATTATAAAAAATGTAGCAAAAGAAAGAAGAAGATACTTTATAGAGATAAAAATGAAGAATTGGGTTGGAGTTAGAGGGAATTATGGTATTCTTCAAACACACTTTTTGAATAAATTCGTTATTTTGATTCTTCAAATTGAAGAATTATGTTGGAGATGCTCTAAATAGTTTGAAGGAAACATACTGCTAATTGTTTTGCAAGTTCAATGTCCAAATTTTTTGCCGTGGTATTAAAGTGGGTTTTGAGTAGCATTGCCGGCAGTACTACAAACATATCTTTAAAATACAAATGTAGATACAATTGTGTCTAGAACCGTCTAATACATGCATCAAATGATTGTGGATTCATTAATTATGCCTGGACTCCGTGTTAAAAATATATATATAATTATGTCCGGAGAGTTGTGTTTTAGAATAGTGTTGTACACTTTCTGTTTAAGATCAAGTTTTAGTGTTTAAATTTTTTAGTTTATTTTTTTGCTTAAGTTCGGTTAATACAGTATAGATGTTGCCTCACTTATCGACAGGATAATCTTTAATAATCTCGGCTCTTAGCTCAATGGACATAGATAAAAATAACATAATGTAAAAAAGCCGAAAATCTGATACACGTGTCAAAAAATTTAAAAGAATATACAAATCATATGTATGCTTTTTCAAAATTAAGCCATGGGGCGGTCATTAACAAAATGGACTAGAAGTTCTTCTCCACGCTGTCAATGAGAGAGAGAGAGAGAGAGAGAGAGAGAGAGAGAGAGAGAGAGAGAGAGAGCGCTGTCGGTTGTTTTAGGGGCGTGCGTGGGAGCTTGGAAGGATCTTTGCTTACCTTTATGTTGATCCCTTCCATTTAAAGCCACAACATGGACTACCTAAAAAGGAAAATTAGCATAATACTCTCCATCAAGCTCATCTCCCATAAACAATGAGTAATTGTTCATCATTGTCAGAGTACCACGTGTCGTCACGACGAATCAATTACGTAGCAAAAAATAATTCGACAGAAATATTATCGTTCAATTTTATTTGGTGGTTGAAAGACAAAGAATAATTAACGTTGTGCGATAACGATATTTTATTTGAAGTATCACGTGACAACAATGCCGCACGGTACCCCATAAACAGCCCACTGTCTATCTTTTCATAAACGATGATCATATACTCCTATATTTTTTTACTTTTATCATCACCAAACCGAACTCTCAAGCTACCCTACTCCTTTTTTCAGCAGCCTTTACTTTAGAAAACCATTCCATTCTTGCAAAATGCTTATGCTACTTGAGTTTTCTTTTATGAAAAGTTAGCATCTGAGTCGTCCAATAATTTATAAAGAAAATTGTGAAATCATCTATTAATTATATACTCTCTTTCTTGCCATTTTTTAAATAAAAAAAATCAACTACTTCCGTATATAATTTTTTGAATTTTTTCACACCACAATAAAGATATCGATTAGTACTTTAATTTGGTGCGAAAAAATGGCACGATTTTTCGTAGTGGACTTTCTTTTTTTTTTTTTTTTTGGGTCAACCGGAAGATTTTAGTGGACTTTCAATATCGAATGGAGGGAGTATATCATTATTTTCTTGGCTTAGTCATAAATTTTTGGCCAAAGATTTTTTTTTTTTTTTCAAATACCACATTGCCTAGATACTTAATGGTTAAGCAATATATAAGGTAATGCCAAACAGCATAAACCCGAGTTATAATTTTTGAGCAACATGAGGTTAGATCGACTAAGGATTAACAGGTCGGATAGTGCTGTCTTTTGATTTGTTATACCTTATCAATGTGCACAAGAGACACCACGATTGTGGCTTCGCGTGACAAATGGTATGTAACTATCAGTTTTTCTAAATTGACACAACTTAACGTAAAGGGAGAAAGCTATGGTACACTTGGGGTGAAACGCCAAAAGCCACCACACAAAGCTCCAGTCTTAACCCTCCTACTAATTGTGTAGCCTTTCTTCGGGTTCGTAGAGTTAGGTTTCCCATTTACACACAACAGACCCCTACCAGACGAGCGGCCACGGGTCATCACACACTCTTCGCATAACAAATCCATTTTTAAGTTGACTTATATATTCGCTCGGGCAATAGTCTGAATGTGTACAAGATCCCTTAGCCCTAATATCTCAATAGCTTTGTTGTCTAAAGCTTCGAATGAGACTTTATAACCGAATCACAAGAAGGATTTGACTATAAAGTCATTCAAAATTTGATCGAAGAACCAGCGTTTAATGAAGAAGCTATAGAGTCGATTACAAAAAGTACTAGATCGATTTACATTATATGCAACAAAAGCACCTAAAGTACTAAACAGAATACATATTAGATTATAGGACGAATGGAGTAATTATGACAGAGCCAGTGCGGTGAGAGAATGTTTAGAACAAAAGTACCACAAACAATTCTTACTATCACCACATGGAGAAGTTTTTCAGTGCCGAGCGGGTATTGCCGACGTGGCACTCACTCGGCGCATCTGAGCCGTCCGATTCATTTTTGGACGGTTCGGATTGAAATTCTCTCTCTCCTCTCACCCTAACACTTTCTCTCTCTAAATCTGAGCCATTCAAACACGAAATGGACGGCTCGGATGTACGAGCGGGCACCACGTGGTACCCGCTCGGCACTGAAATTTTTTCCCACCACATGAGAACTTTGTGCAACAAAGTAGAACTTTCTACACGAAGTAACATTATCCATATTCTAAACTAACGTCCATGCAAGCCCTTCTAATAAAAACATGCAAATACATTAACATATGAGATGTTGGTTATGCCTTGAATATTTTGTCCCATATTGGTTAATTATGTTGTTACCGTTTTTGTACCCTATTATAAATAAGGGATTTGGGGGCTACTAGTATTATGGTCTTTTATTCAAGGGTTTAGATATTAGGGTTTTGTTCATCTCTTAGGATTCCACAAAGGGTTTATGTCTCCTTTTTGGGTTCCACCAGAGATTTGTCCCTAGATATCTGTTTGGTGCTTCAAATAGAGTTACGGGTATAGCCGGCTCTTTGTTTCTTTCCCCGTTTATAGTGAATCCTCTTGCTCTTTTTCCCGTAGAATACGTTCTTGCTTTGTGCTTAAACGGAATCACGTATATCTTTGTATTCTTATTTATCGCTTGTTGATTTGTTATATTCTCAATTTCGTGTTCGGCACAATATGAGAGAGAGAACCAAAGCTGGTGTCATTCACCATGTCAAGGGTTCGAGCCATGGTACCCCACTCTCTCACACCCAAAAAAACATAAGAGAGAGAGAGAGAGATGAATAAGAACAAGGCAGTAAAAGAATGAGATAATTGGGTAGTGGAGAAGCATCTGTTGAAGAGGGCTTGGAGCATTGTAAGGGGGGGAGGGGGGGGGCCCCTGGTTGTAACTGAAGAAAGTTAGAAAACAAATTCAGCTATTATTGCCTCTGTCTACTTCTCAGATGACAAAAATGGGATCAGTGCCTCTGCATAGCAGTTTTCAGCCCCACCTCTGCCTCCATTGGCCTGGTGGGTCTACACCTACAAACAATTCTGCCATAATCCAACACACACCCCACCAGAATTCTGCAACAGAATTCAAAACTATAGTAATGCATTTATGTGTATGTAATGTTCAAATACATGCACCACACGTGTGTATATGTATATACACGTGCTATGTATATATATGTACAGATCAACCAAGAAGCGTGGATCGATACGGCCACACACGAGTATCATCGAATCCTCATCGGATACGAACATGTATCCGATGCCTGAATAGGGTAGGGACGGACACATGGTTTGGAAAATTTAGTGAGCGAACAGTTTTATTTTTTGAACAGCGAGCGAACAATTTTCTTGATGGCTAAAAAGAAGTTTTGTAAGATATGAAAGGCAATAATCAATTTACGTCGATAAAAAAATCATACAAAATAGTACAAATACAATAATTATTTTCTATCGACCTATACGCTTATAGCAAAATATGTTCACAAGAAGCTAGGGGTTTTTTTTAAAAAAATAATATATAAAGAGAGATAATTTTTTATTTTCACAAGATATATATTGAATGGTCGGGTATTAGATTTTTTTTGAAAAGATATTGGCGGGCGAGCCTACATAATCTTAAATCTTTTTTTAAAATAAAAGCTACTACTATCCTAACGCAAATTTGAAACGTAGCTAGAGTAGTCGTCTGAGCTCGTATACCTCTCGGTCTCGGTCCATCCTTACGAAATATATAACATGGAAAGAACACGAGAAAGACAGCTTTGGATTCAACAGGGACAAAAATTTAATATTTGAAAGATTTGACAAGGGTTAAATTGTAAGATTAAAAGGTTGTTGAAATAACATAATATTATTCTCACTTGGGTTCTCTAAAAGTTTTGTGCCCCCATAAACTTCGAAGTGCAACCAACTGGAGCTAGTTCAGTTGGCCATGATTCTTGCATCTCACTAGGAGGTCAGGAGTTCTAGTCTTTCCATCTGCATGTGTATGTTCTTTCCTTTGTATTTGTTGGGGTTATTTCTCCCCTTGATGGGGCTTGTAGTTGAGTTGAGTATTTATAGTGATTATGGTCTTTTTGATGGGCTTATTTATCCTGTTGGGCATAGCTCTTTTCATGTCATTCTCATGTGACATAAAATGAGATTCATCACGGTCCTACTTAACAATTCAAATCGTTCAAAGTTAAAATAAATATAGACCAAAAGTTTAAAAAAAATATCAGATAAAACGACGAAAAAGATCCAAAAAGTAAGTCTTTTCCAAACAGACTAACTTTTGGAGTATTTTTCGTCGTGCTACATGAATTTGTTGCAACATTAATATATATTTTTATACTTTTCAGATTTTTCTTATCGAGACGAACATTGCGATATAAAAAGTTTGACAAATGACCAAAAAAAATTGGGCCAAAAAGTCACCAAAAGGTTAGGCGAGGGGCCAATTTATTGTCTTCTCCGGAAAAAGTGAATTTCTGCAATAGCTTTACATCAGCAGCTTAATTTAGAGCTGCAGAGTTCCGACTCTATCCCTATCTTCTGTCACATTTATTTATTTATTTATTTATTTGTAGTTATGTGGCTGAGCCCACCATGCATGGCGCTCAGTGGACAGTGAACACCGACTTCCACTGGGATATTTTTTTTTTTTTTTTCCCTTTAAAGATGTTTTGATCAGCTTTCCTGTTAAAGGTTAACAAAGGAAATAAAAGGACATGTAAAAAGATCTTTATTTTATTTGAACAAAAATATATGTTTTTTAAAAGGGAAATGATTTTGCCACTCTCTTTTTTGTTAACGCCACTCCCCTGCAAGTGTATTTTTGGTGTAAAAATACACTTGCAGGGGAGTGGCGTTAACAAAAAAGAGAGTGACAAAATCAGCAGCCTTTTAAAATCTCTTTTACCAATCTCCAGCAACGGTTCTATATCGGCTGCTACGTACCGCTTCCGTTGAGTGGACATTCCTATTAGTACGAATTTTTAAAAGGATAACTGGCAAAAATATAATTTGTTATAATAAACCTATATTGCGTGTTTGTGTTTTTAATTCTCCCCTCTATTTTCAATATCCTAAATTATTGAAACTGATGAAGCAAGAGGAGGAAAATTAACGGTGAAATTAGAAAAAGCAATGCTACATGTGATATATATGTTTTTATATGCTCTCATAGAGAGGAAGTTGGTGCTTAATTGGGAACCTAGGGCTTGTTCGTTCTGGGGTCTCAAAACACCTGGATACGGTATCCAATAAATCTTCTCTATCTATCTCTCTCCACTTATTACTCTAAAAAACCTTCCTCTCAAAACCCAAGCCGATCGAACAGGATCTATATTTCTTGTTTTTCTCCTGAAAAATTCTCATTAAATTCAACCCTTTCACCACAAAATGTGAAAAGGGCTAAGAAGTAAAATTGCAGTGGCATTTGAAGATTACATCCTACAAAGTGCCAACAACTAGAGAGTATATATGGACCACAAGGGCTAACCAGTGATAGATATGGGGCAACCAATTACAAACAGAATTTGTCTGAAGAAAGCTACTCCTATCTAGTTCATATCAAACTATAGCAATTGATTACCCTTCGTTTGCAAATAGATGGTTATGGTATAAATTACTTCCACCAGTGGTTGAAGTGTTGAGTTTTCCAGCACCCCTGTTGGAGGCCCTACCGTATCATTTATTGGCGATCAGAACCGTTCATCTTGAAGAGTCCGCAGAACAGTACGTTCAAGTAAAAAAAATCAGCTTAACAAGACATCGATTCAAAATTTGAATTTTGGTTTATAAAATGGATGGTCATGAATAATTTAACTTGACAAAGTCAGACCGTCCATTTTATAAACTAAAGTTCAACTTTTGATATAACCATTGATGTCCTATCGAATTAATTTTTTTGAGTGAATAAACTACTAAGTAGGCCCTATAAGATGAACGATACAGATTATAACATTAAGTGCATGGTTGGGCCCACACCTGCGGTAGTGAAAAACACATCATTTTAGTCGTCCATGGAAAGAATTTAATCTCTAAAATTACATGCATCTCCGATGACTGCTCAAAAAACGTGAGCTAAAAATATGTACCAAGGATGGTAATGGGTTCCACCTTTCTTTTAGCCAATTGGTTTCATATTTTTATGGTAACTCTTTTCTAGTTTAGTGCATTGATGGTAGTAATCCAATGAGTAATTTATTATGGTGTGCAATATTTGTTCCCTAAGTTAAACAAAATATTAATAACAAATAGTGTTGTGAGATGGTAAAACTTGAGAACTCTAGGAGGTCCCATCTCATTAGTTATAGATAATTGATTTTCACAATCCCATTTTTTTAACTACCAGGGGTGGCTCTACTTATAGCTTAGAGGGTTCAAGCGATTTAAAAAATGCACTGAATTTTTTTATTTTTTATTTGTATATAAATTATATTTTTCTTGGTATTGTCGGCACTGAGTTACTCGTGCAAGATTAAAATATGAAAGTCTAATTAAATTTGGACACAAAATATTGTAGCCCAACAAAACAAAATAGACTCAGCCTAAATAAGTTTGCATGTTTAAGAATCTAAAACTTATAGTGGTGTAAAAAAACAAAAGTAATAGGTGGAGTACTATTCTTTTTTCACGTGAGTAACAAATATTCTTTTTTTCCCTTATTTTTACGATGAATACATCTAACTTCACTCCAATCATATAGCGTAAGCGTGGACCGCTTTACACTACTATTTGCGGGGTTCAAGCAAACCCATTTGGATAGAAAAATATACTAAAATTTTGTATTTTTTAATAAAATATGATTTTTCTTTATTATTGTTGCATTGAGTCATTTGTGCATTGCCAAAATAAGTGAAAATCTAGTTAAATCTGTGAGTAAATAGATAGTATATAACAAGAAACAAAATTAATCAGGCTCAATTAATTTTTAATCAAATAAAAATCTGCATTTAAGATAGAGTTTTGCATTGCAAAAAAATTCTACACGATTTTGTCACTGCTGAACCGAAATCCTGGAGCCACCGCTGATAACTACACTCTTTTTCTTTTCTTTTTTGTCGTCTTGTGATGTGAATTTACAATTTAAGACTTCATTTATATACTCTTTTATATTTGGAAGGATAACTTAGTAAATTTACATCATAAAAAGCCAAAAAAGGAGCGTGATTATAAAAACTGAGAGTGCGAAAATCACTACCCTTGCAAGTATTGTGGGATTTTAGAAATAAGTTGACCCCACATAGTGATATTTTGTGATCTGGCCAAACTATAAAATTTGATTTTAGCGATAATTGGTTTGATTGCGTTCCGAGGGTACATGGTTCAATTTGGTACGTTTTGAAACCGTAGAAATGAATCTGTTTTTTAATTTATCTTGAAGCTAGACCAGACTGGTTTGTGTCGCTTTTAATGAGCCATCGATGGTATTGATCCCCGAAAATTAGCCGATCCCAATTATAAATGAGTCCCGTTAGTGGGCGGTAGGATTAATCTCATATTAACAATTAGTCGATGTGCGTGTAAACTGACCGAATCCTAAATTAACTTTTTATTTTTGAACATACTAAAAATTAACTTGAATCATCATTTTTCTCATGTGAGCTTGTTCGTTTGGGGTACTCAAAATCTCTACACACAGTCCCCAATAAATTCTCTCTCTCTCTCTCTCTCTCTCTCTCTCTCTCTCTCTCTCTCTCTATTCATTACACTTTAAAATCTCCCTCAAAACTCAAACCGAACAAGCCCTCGTCAAAGAGGTCAACAAGACCAACAATTATTGATGGTCCAAACTCATACGAATGCAACTCCACCTCAAAAATGACATCTTCCCCAATGAGTACCTTCTACCAAAATATACAGAGGTTTTAAAAAAAGAAATTGATTTCTACATTCCCTTTTAGCCATTCACACTCTTTTTTTTTGTCTTTATCTACTTGAATTTACTATTTTGCCCTTTTTTCAATACATTTCTTTACACATTCAAGGATAATATTATGGAAAATGATATTGACACTCCAAAAATTGATGGATTATAAGTTTATGTGGATAAAGACAAAACAAGGAGTGCGGATGGCTAAAAGGGGAGCGTAGAAATCATTTTTCCAAAAAAAAAAAAAAACAGAAAACAGAAAAAGATGACGTAATATCTGTAATAAATGAGACATATATGCTTTGAAGGCGTACTGTGTCTCTGTAACTTTGGTACTGATGTCCCTCAATTTGGATAAATGGGGCAACCCTGAACCCCCTGGGGCTAAAAGACAATTTCTATCCTTCCAAAATTACAGTAGCCTCTACAGTGTACTCTTTTCAATGAAGGGTCTAACACTACAGTGTACTCTCCTCAACATAAAGTTAAAGAAAAGGGATTCCCTACACTTTAGGGTACCCTAGTAATTTCAGAAGCTTCAATTACCACATCTTCGGAATTATGTGCATGTGTACTCTCATTATGCTGCTTGTGCCTCATAATTGTAGGACTCCTTTCTCTTGTCTTTTTTGTACCAACTAGGACCTATGAGACTGTCAACTTTTTGGGGTACCTAGCTTATTGGTCCCCTTCGGTTGCTTTTAATTTGGACCCCTAAATAAATAAACTTTTTTCAAGAATAAGGGTTTCGTTCAAAGTGGTGACCACACCTACTAGTTGAATTGGAGATGGGAGTTGCAACCGGTCCGGCCGTTCATTTCGGCACAGACGGCTTAATCCGAGCTCCTACAAATCTTAACTGTCAACTGAAACCTTGGCTGGTGAATTAGGTTCGGATGAAAAATCCGAGCCGTCCATTGTCGAGATAAACGGCTGAATAAACTGCGGAAGGTGCACTACAACACAACTGGAGTCACCGCTACATGGACCCAGAAAAAGATACTCCTAGTAATCATGCAAGAAAATCGACATAGGAGTAATGACACAAGACTAAAACATAAGACAATTTTTAGAGAGAATTTTGAGGATTCCTGATTAGACCTCATTTTGTGTCAATTTTGAAAACGAATCACGAATTAATTAGTATGCGGGAAGCACCACATTAACGTGTTGACGTAATGCGCAAAGCAATAGAAGTTTTAAAAAATTTTGGAACACCGCCCGCCGTTGTAACTTTTTTACATGTCATACGTTTTGAATATTTATGTATGCCTATTAGCAAGGCATGCCGATCATGCAAACCCCATGAAAGCGCACAAATGAAGATAGTTACAACGATCCTCACTTTTTTGTGTTTAACAACGTCGTGTCTTTTATCGCTTTGCTTTTGTGGTGTTTGCTTATATTAGTTCGAAAAGCTCGCCTTTTTCAATTATGGGATGTATTTTGTTGGATCTTTTTGGCCGGTCTAATTTGTACGTAATATTTTGGTGAACACCCCAAAGAACCCTGCACGAAACGATAACACATGCAAACCAGCGAGATCATAGAACCCAACTACAAGGCAGAAACCAATAAGGAAAAAGCTGGGGGGGAAAAAAATAGCTATGATTATTTTAAATGATAGTACTGTTAAAAAAACAAACTAAAAACTCGTCTACCTACCTCCAACTCCAAACCGAACAGTCAAACGCGAACCTCATCCATCACTACAAACGCCGATCCTCAATCACTCCCAAACAATACAAACGTTGCCCAACGAGCATATTCCCGGCGATTAAACCGTTGTTCGGATAGCACCTCAAATGGCGGCCGACACAGATCAGTCATCTGAAAGTGAAAAACCAAGTCACCCACAAACACAGCGCCTCCTCCCCTCCATGCAAAAGCGAACACACCCAGCGCAGTGTGTTTGCGCGCGCAATAGTAGAACTTTGGAATCGAATATATTCAACCCACATGTCGTCACAAGAAAAATTCAAACATTTTATTCGACCAACGCCCGTTCGATTAACTGACACGTATCCAACCACTTTCCTTAACTTGATCATCCACCAATAGCATCATTCTAATCTTCCACAAAAGAATGATTACTAAAACACACACATCTTAGTAAGTAGAATTGAAACCGCCCCATTGGAAGTGGTAGGGTTGATGCACCACAGAATTCAACAAAAAGAAGCCCAAAAAGTTGGTAAAGTGGAAACAAGATAGGAAAAACAAAAACTTAACACTTAGTTTTATATTGTCATTATGGCAAGATTCATATACCCAAAACTGCAAGTGGAACTTGTGCTTGTTTTTTCCTTAATACCGGGGGTTTCATCAACAGTCATTGCCATTCATCGAAAGACTCCCAAGTGCTACTTCTCCTAAAAAGCCATTGCAAAAAGATGGAGCTGGCTTTGGCCTAATATAACAAGTGCTGAGGACCTACTACTGCTTTTCCATTCAAAGCAGCAAAGGCGAACTTGGTGACAAGCATAAAATTCAGCTGCCATCATTGCCGAAAGGCACAAGTTTAATACATGGCAAAATCCTGAAAAGAGAGTGTCCCAATGCACAAGGCTAAGTGTTTTCCAGTGGGATCCACGTTGAGTACATTGCCACGGTCTTGAAAATCGATGGGATCCCTTGAACATATTATCTATCTCGATCATGTGATTATCGGTATCGAATTAACTTGATTTGTTTTCGTGAATGTGGTATGTTCAACGGAATATGCAAAATGAATCATTTGTACCATAATAATGGACTGGAGGTGAACCTCCCCCCTAGGGGCACTACAACCCTAAGGGGGGTACCATAGGGTCCCCGGATCGATGACTCTGAGTCTCTCATTCCCATTTCCTCACATTTTTGGCCTCACCTAGCAAACCCTACGCTATTGCATTCCCCAGCCTAAAATTGTTGTCTGCCAATTATTGCATTGATGCTTCGCATTGAGGCCATGCCAGAAAGACATCCATCATTGACAATGCCTTCCACATTTTAATCGCTCCTAATTAAACTCTAAACCATAGACTCTACACCGCTTGTACATTCCGGTACTGCATGACAGATACGATTTTAAATTATGACGCCTAGTTTCCAAAACGACAAACGAAAGATTGAAAAATCACTCATTCAGTATGAAAAGAGAAAGGAAGTTTGTCGCACGGACATGGCTTTTACCATACCATTTCCACCAGTCCGGAGCATGCCGTGCTGGCCTAGTAGCGTACCAAGGGGGGCGACGAGGCAAAGGAAAAGTCTGAAATTCAAAAAGTGGATGATTGTTTACCATTCAAAGATGCCCATCGTGTGGTATCCATAGGAACAAACAACAGATATTGAATGTGCCTTTTATGTCTTCTTTGCAAAGGGCAAATGGTGCAAATGTGGACCATCAGTGGAAGCACAGGACACGACACCTTCTGGTGACTTTTTGGCTCACCCAGTGGGGCATGGTTACCACTTAAAGGGTGCAATGGTTGTCTTTTGTAGGACTTGAGGAGTGAGATTTAGAGCAATGGGGATTTGACAAATTCAGGGTAATTCTTGTCTCTATAGAGGAGATGTAAGCTTTTAGTTTCTCCAAATTGAGAACCGACCTCCAATTTGGAATGTCTCAACAAGAAGAAAACTCACACCAACCAGTTTGTGTTCTCTCTCTAACCCAATACATGTTTTTTCCTAATAGGTTTGCACACAAAGTCAATTCTTCAGAGCTACGACAAGAACTGGGTCATGATAAGATGATTAGCCACACCACCTTTCGGCACCGATGTAAAGAGACAGAGAGAGAGAGAGAGAGAGAGAGAGAGAGAACATCCTTATGTTTATTAAGCACAGGACGAGCCATATGATTTATACAAAACACGTGGAGGATTAGCTTAAAAAGGATCACTAATCTAAGTTTAAAACAATAACCGGATATCTTTGCTCCAAAGTGGAAGGAAAGCAATTGAAAATTGGAACTCCTCTAGCTTAGTGGGTTTTGACATTTTTGTTTCTGCACTATTAGTGTCTTGACTCAGTGTTTGACTATCCGGATCAGTCGGTTATCAACTTGCTTTCCTCATAATGGGAAAGTTAACAATGTGCGTGCATGAGTGGGAAAAGGAGTCCAACAAGCTATGAATACAATTGACGAATTTGTCCAGCAAAGATACAAAACTTATCCGGTATAAATTCTTCCTTTTTTTCTGGGTGGAGGTTTGCAAATGTCAAACTTCACGACCAATACGGAATTTTGATCGGCAAGATGATGATGCCGAGTCGCCGACCCACCAGGAATTGAGTCAAAAGAAAGACAGATATTCGTAATACGCAAACAACAATACTCGTAACGACAACGACGAATTTAATTCTGGACCATCATTGCTCCTAGAACTTTGAATACCAAGAATGATCATCTATCTTAATCAAGCCCTCATTGGCGTTCAACGAAGGTTCTAAGTGACTGGTCTAAAGTTTCTATCTTAGAAGCCAAGAATATCAGTATACATGACTAATAAGATGCAGTGCTTGAGAGACACAACAAATAGATCTCGACAAAATTATGGTCTCATTGTTTGCCCCTAGAAACAATTGAGGCATCCCTATCGATAAGTAATCACCACAAATGAAACTGGTGACCATATACAGTCAACAAGGTTTTCAAGAAAGATTGAATTGTGTACAACTCTTGCTAGGATTACAATGCATACAACCCAGCTCTACTAAGATGGGCTGAAAATGATAACATGCATAATGAATGGATGATGTCATGCATACAACACACATTGCATAACATAACTTGGACCCCATAACAAATATTAGGGCCGGGTACGGGGTCAAGTGGATGAAAAGCCAGAACGTACGTCCTTTGGCATGACTATCCTGTAAGCAACAAGATATATAATCAAGTTTGTTGTATGCCAGTGTTTCCACAAATTCAAGGGAAAACTTGAAAGCACTGATCAATAAAACTATGGTCCAATAAAATGATTTTTTTTTTTTTTGCAAATGATAGAGGTAATAGACACAGTCACACAGTTCAAAGTTTGTTAATCATCTGGCCAAGGCTGGCTGAAATCGAGCCTTAATGGTTACGCAGTTTCCAGTTTCTTTGCCCATTTTCCAAATGCCCGGGCCAATACAAAGGTAACTCAACTTTGTTACCAAGGTGGAAAATTTTGAATATCAGAAGGAATCATGCCTGTGCATTAATTAGTTTACATTCTTTATAAACTATGATCAGTTCCTTTCCAGCTCTGAAACACGAAGAGTTCAACCCCAAAATTAAGGAACTGAGCTGAAAAATGTTACCCCGATGCTCTACATAATTTCCTCCTGCTCTTGCGTATCATCAACTTCAGAAAGTCCTATTTTGTCCACATCAATGTCATGATCAAAGGAAACAACACCTGCACCAATAACAAGTTTAAATGTTGTTTGTGGAAGGAGGAGAAGGTGGAGTTAGATAGTACAACAAACTCCAGATGAAAGTTCCAAACAAAACTTTCAAGATTGCTTGAACTACAAAATCTTCAATCATAGAGCTTGTGGGGCATGGACCGCATTGTGTTATGGCTCAAGCTAACCATGGGAACTCCATGAAACGGGTCGTTTGGCAACCATGCCCAACCCAGTTTTTAAATAGAAACAATTTCGGTTTCAAAAAGACAATATCTGAAAAATGATGAGTTGTCAAATTTTTCATACAAAATGATCGCGGTTTGATTGGTATTTGGGAGCCCCATTACCCAATTAACTGTTTCATATTGAGCAAGTAGGCCAGCAGTGAAGTTCGACTTTGGGCCTCCAATGCGCTGACTGAACTCTCCTCAAAATTTCAACCATAGAATGCACATTACACGAATATGCAAGGTCCTTAGCAAATTGCAAGACCTTCCATCGATAGGGAACAGTTTAGAAGACACGAGGGGAGAGGGCACAAGGCTCGGTTGAGTTCATCAATAGCAGTAAAACTGTAAGAAGTTAGGAAATGTATACAAATAAAGGTGCCGGATTCAGGGTTCGCTCCCTTGATTCTCTGTGTTATCAAGAAGATAAGGGCTAGAAACTGCAAGAAAGCTTATGTTTTTGGATTTCTACAATATCTTGCAAAATGGGATATGAGTTGGAACATAAACATTCCTACTCAAAACAAACTAAGCCACGGCATTGTTTCTTAAGATACTCTGGCGGTAAGTGGGGAAAAACAAATGTCACACTATTACCCCATTGTGTTCGTGAAAACTTCACTCACAAGCCTCAAAATGGCATTTGAAGCTTATGGTGCACATAGATATTAGGGTGTGATAAAATAGCTTCTTGCGTAAAGAACCATTTTCACTTGACAGATATAAAGCTTTTTTTACACTTGAAGTAGAGTGCAACTGGCAAAGTTCAAGTTGAACTCCAAACAACATTGAGGGGCAGCACAATAAGCAAGTTTCAAGGCTTAAGCACAATTCTCCCATTCTCTAGGGAGTGTATAGGGACTTTTTTGTCTTGTGGCCTTTCTTTTTGTGTAATCGAGTGGCATTCCCTTAATGCCTTCTTTCTAATATATTTATTTACTTATCCAAAAAAAGAAAGAAAGGCTTAAGCACGATTCCAGAAAGCATGCAGCACCTGAGGAAACAACTGAGAGCCAGATCAGGCACTGAAGTTCATTAGCACCAAATCGAACACTGGTGGTGCAGTGCCCAAAGTTTATTTATTATTTTTCTTTTTCGCCAATCGGCAACATACTTTTATTCATCACTGCATCGAATTAACATCAAGGGATGCTTTCCTATAAACCCAGCTCAGGAAATCCCTTTGCGAGGTTATAGAGTCACCCAGAGATAAGGCATACTTGGCTATAGCATTAGCCACCCTATTTCAATTACGAGAAATGAACTGAAAAGAACATGATGCTTCTCCATAAATTGCAAACTGAAAAGAACATGATGCTTCTCCATGAAGTACCCAAAGTTTAGCTTTAGCACTAAAACATCATTCCCAGATTTCAAAAATTTGGGTAAATGTGATTCCCTAATGCTTCTCCATGAATTGCATCCTGGACTCGTCCCATGAAAACGACAATAAAATCATGGCTTCTTAAGAAAAATCACTTCCTTAATGGGATCGCCAAGCCTTTTCGAAACACCCATACTCCTATTTACTTTATTATCCCTGTGAAGGCCAGCACAGCTGCACCCCTTCCGTCTATCAATATCAATATTGATTGAGGAACGAAACATTTTACATTCCCTTTCCAACCTAGAGGATGTTTACCCCTCCCTTTTTCTTCTTAACCTAGCACTAATCTATTATATCGTCGATCTTCTTTACCTTACAAGTTTGTCAACACTTTGGTTGACTTCCTCAGCCTTCTTGGTCCTAATGAAGGGATAGTAACAAGAACTCTCGAGCTGTGTATATCCATTGGTTTGAGCAGAAGCAAGGCACAAAGAGGACTAAGCATTTCTGTCTCTTTTGTTTTGTTCTGAAGCTGGAAATTTTTCACCAAGAAACCACTCTATCATCAATGCTTTGTCCATGGCCAAATGAAATCAGAGCCAATTTTGCAATAGAAAATTTCACAAGCGAAACCAAACCAAACCTATTCTTAATCTGTAAGAACTCTGATACAGGAATGTTGGCTGAGAAGCTAACCAGCCACAACTTTCAATCTCAAGTTTGGCAAGCTTGTGAAGACCTTAAAATCTTTTTAACATGAATTTTATAAAAGCAATCCATGTACTAACTATGTTGAGATAAATTGAGCAAGCAGTCCTTGGAGAGTAAAGGTCAGATTTTGTAACAGGCAAATTTAACAACGTTTTAGTATACACCAAAAGTTGGAGGGGCTAATGAGAATCTAAGTAACTATTTTGCAGCCATACACAAAGAAAGACCCATAAAGGAACAAAAACTAGTTGAATATGTAATGAAAAAATGTAGGCTTGAGCCTAAGGGCAGCCATTTTGGGCACATAACATCAAAAGGTAAGCCTCTTTCCAGTAGGGCTGTAAACGAGCCAAGCTAAGCAAGTTTTACAACGTTTAGGTTTGTTTATTAAATTTTAAGCAAACTCGAGCTCGAACTCAAGCCCAACGAAAATTTGATGAGCCGAGTTTGAATCGAGCTCGAGCTTGTTCACGAGCCTTAATGAGTAAAAAATATCACATATCAATATTGCTCACATACAGGTCTACAGCTGGAAATAAAAAAAATGCATAAATAAGTTTATGTAAAAATCACAAAAAAAATCACAAAAAAATATAAATACATAACTGTGTACTATATGTGATAGTCAATACACATACAATTTCTACAATTTGATTATGAGTAAAAGTTTATGCATAGACAAGTTATATAAGTGTATCCATATTTAAGTTTACATATGAAATTATAATATTGTATATATATTCCCGGTTCACGAGCCGAATATGTCAAGTTCAAGCTCGGCTCATTTATTAACGAGCCTAAAATTAAGGCTTCGGTTCTGTTCATTTAATAGACAACAAATCAAACTCGAATGAGCATATACCGAGTTGAGCCTCGAACAATTCACAAACGGCTCGGTTCATTTGTAGCCCCAGTCTCCCGTGTCGCCCCTCCCAACGTCGTCGAGTAACTAGGATCAATACTAGGGAATGTCATTTACCAAAAGAATATATAACTAACCAAATTAAGTACATCCAAACTCAAACTTGTAGCTTTTAAGAACATAAAAGGTTTTCACAAAAAAATAACAGGTAAATTTCAAAAAGCTCCTAAAAAGGGGCAAACCCAATGCATGAGGCTCTCGCCATTACGGGAGTGCAATTTTGTTCACCCTCTTTTAAAGAGGATGAACATTACCCTCTCTCTCATTGGTTGAAATGGTGTGGACCCCACCACAAAGTGATGTCATGCTTACCCTGCAATACACTTTTTGGTAAGCATGACATCACTTTGTAGTGGGGTCCACATCATTTCAACCAATAGGAAGGAAGGTAATGTTCACCCTCCACTTAGAACAAAACTCAACTCCCATTACGGGGTCTGGGGAAGGGTTAATGTACCTCCACGTTCGAAATATCTCTGCCCACCTTTACTCTATTTCACAATATACAAATACCCCCTCCGTCACGATGTCCTAAAAATCATAACAGAATTATCTAATTTTAAGCAGTTCAATCATTAAAATATTAAAATGTCAAAATTGCCCTGAATTGGTGTAGATTCAGACATGGGGGTTGGATTGGAGTTACTGTGGTTGTAGATTACAGAGGAGAGGGTTGTTGGAGTGGTGGTCTAGAGAACATGGGTAAATACGAGTGGTGGCTCATTGTGGGATTTGAATCGGTTTCGAGAGAGAGAGATCAAAATTGCCTTGAATTGGAGTAGATTCGGACATGGGGGTTGGATTGGAGTTACTGTGGTTGTAGATTACAGAGGAGAGGGTTGTTGGAGTGGTGGTCTAGAGAACATGGGTAAATACGAGTGGTGGCCCATTGTGGGATTTGAATCGGTTGAGAGAGAGAGAGAGAGAGACCTTGCTTGGAGTGAATTGGAGTGGTGGTTGAAAAATTGGGTATATGATCCTGGCATGTCGACATTCTTGTGTCTCAAGCTGTACACCCTATAGCCAAAGGGCAGAATGCTAACAGAGGATTTACTGTAAATGAAATACAAATAGTGAACATCCGAAGAATATAGAACCCAAAATTTGCCCATCTAGTGGTTAGAGCAAGGACAGAGTCAAACTTCCTAGTTATTGCCATCCATTCTTCGTCATACTGGATCTCAAAAGGTCCTGGCTTGGATTCAATTTCAAAATTCTGAACCTCAGTTAAACCCACAGTCAACATTCAAATCAAGGAATATTACAATGACGGCCATATAGACAAGCAAGAATAATAGACAATACCTGCAAAAATTTGAAGCCCACAAGGCACTTATGAAGTTTAAAAAAAATTGTGACTAAGCCTTGCTCTCCAAGTTGAACTAACATGAATAACATACTAGATGCTTAGGCAAAAAAAAAAACTTACGGCAATTCGTAAGCATAGGAACAGGAAAAAGAGTAGGTCAAGAAATCTCTACAGTAGATTGGGTCAATATGTGCTGTACCAATAAACGAAAAGCCAAGTTCTCTCTGCAACACACTCCTTTGCTACTATAAAAGTTCTCTCTAATCTAATTATTCAAACAATAGCCAAGCCATTTCTCAACGATTCTTGTGGAATGTTACAGCTCCCATAAGAAAAAGTTAACCTGTAAAGATCTATTTCAGTGTAGTCAGTAAAACTCACCATAAAATACGTGTTCAGCTTTGACAACATAAAGTGTACGAGCAGACTATGATCCTATCACAAGTCCACCAAACCTCCAAACCTAAAGAAAGTAGAAAATATTGAAATGCAGGTAACAAACATTTCATTTACATACATACTTTTCACCAAATTAAATGCAGATGCTAAGACATTTCATTACCTCTTCCTTGAAAAACGGTTTACGTTGAACAAGCACCTTCCAATCTCCATGGTCGGTGATACCAGTAGGCCAGTCATACCAAACAAAATATATCAATTGGTTTGTCACTTTGCAAGAGCTTGCGAACATCATATCCCGTCCATAATGTATAGATCGATATCTCTATCGTTACAAGGCAAACTCTCATAAAACACCTATTTGGCTTTTTTCACTTTGATACCTAGGGGCTGGTTACACCAAGTAACAAAATCTATACCTTCAAGACCCTGAGAGAAAGCAACAACACTATGACACAGCATGAGATGTAGAACATAATGACAGGAATATGTTATCTTAGAGAAGTCCATAAGAATATTTGACCAACCTAATGATAATTGTGTGCCTTATAGATCCCTGATAGTCCTCCAATACGAATGTTATCAGGAGCTGCCCATCCTCCATAGTATCCACAGAAATAGCATATATCCATGTTTTGCATTAGACAGTTCAATTACTTATTTTAAGGTCTAACCAGCACAAGTTGGTCACCAAGATAGATTATGCACCATACAGAAACTATTCCAAGGAGAACTCTTGCAAGAGACTTGTGTAATGGTTGAACATCTTCAAGTTAGATGAACACAAAATACTAAATAATGGTAGATTTCTCAGTAGGGGATTCGGGTGTTGAAAGACTTAACAAAGGTATTTTCAGCGCATGCTTGTTGCTTTAATATGGAAAATGCGGAGAGAAGCCATGAGCAGGTACAGGAATTTAGGTAATGTGGTACTTAGGGCCCCTTCGCCCCTATATTTTCCAGACTTTTTGGTACAGTCTTTTTGGGTTGTTTTCTCTTAATTTTTAGTCCGCCCCAAAACCTTTGCTGGGTTTGCAAAATGAGAACTTAAAAATAATACAATTTCCATAAGGAAAATTCAAAAAAAATTACAACATTTAATAGGTATCAATGAGTTCTATCGATTTATCTCATTTTTTTGGAATTTTTGGTTGAAAAAATATGATGTTTCGAAGTCCTCTAGCGGACCGTGTAGACAATTCGGGACAGAAGGAGTACTTAGATTTGGGTCAAATCTTTACAACATATTGTTCGTCTCGATAAGAGAAATCAAAAAAGTAAAAAAATAGAGACCCTTGTCGCCTCTCCTTACACTAACCTTCCCTCAATTTTCTAGTGAGCAACGTGTGCGAGTTCTAAACATAGCGGAATTACAAATGGCAATAAGCAGTAATGATGTTTGAATTTAATAAATCGATCAGAAGGAAACACAAAATCAGAGGCGTGTGGCATACCTGAAAATCGCCGCAGAAAATGCGGAGGTCGATTTTCGTCTTCTCTACCTCCGGCCGTGCTAGTGCCGCATCATCAGTCGTGCATGGGGCCAGCATCGTGGATATTCTGTCGTGCTAGCGCCGTATATCATCTTCTTGAGTATCGAATTTGTGTCGAGAATTTTTCAGCTCTAAGGGCCTGTTTGGAACCTACGGAAAATAAAGGAAATAAAGGAAAGGAAAGGAAAGAGTGATGGGAAATTATTACTCCGTGTTTTGTTTTGTTACTCATTTCCTTCTTGTTTTCTCTCAAACCAGAAAAGTGAAAATTATTTTTCCGTTCGATACTTTTCTTTTTTCATAGGTTCCAAACAAACCCTAACTCGGAAAGAAAATTACTCGGCCTGTTTATAATGTAGATAAAAACATCAAACATATGGTGATATTAATGGCCGGTTAGGAATTTTGGAAAAAGAAAGAAAAAGGAAAGTATGGAGGAGGAAATTAAAATTTATTGTGCTAATTAATTGATTGTTTGTTTTGTTATTTTCATACCTGTTTCCTCTCAAACTAAACAAGAAAAATTTGTATTTCCGTCCTTTCTTTCTTTTCCTTACATTACAAACAAAACCTGAACTCCAAAACACAACGGTTTTTCTATTTCGTGATTGTCAAATTGGTTGTTGTTTACATTTCCAGAAGTATTTTCGTTTCGATAATTTAGCTACCAATTTTAAGTATTTTTGTTTTGATAATTTAGCTACCAATGTTAAGTATTTTTGTTTCGATAATTTGGCTACCCATTAATGTTTAAGTATTCTTGTTTCGATAATTTAGCTACCTATGTTCGTCCGCAAGTTCACTTTTTGTTATTGTCTTGAAAATTTTGATATTTTTGTGCTTGAATTTGGTTGAGGAATACCATACCGGTTTGCAGTGATGTAGTCTGTTGTTGCTTCTTGTCAAAAGGAACTCTTGCCTACCAAGTTGATTAGGAAATCTTGGCAAAATTTGATACTCCACTTTGCAATACAAAGCCACATAATGAAATATTTTTTGCCGGTCCCGAGATCCGTTTAATCTTTGTATTTCTCAAAAATTAATGAAATCTTTTTTGCCGATAAAAAAAAATATACAAAGCCACATAATGTTTGGGTCAGTATAAAGAGTAGTCATTGTTCCTATGCAGTGTGACGTCCTCGCTTTGCTAATCTTCATGGACTCTTTTTTGCCACAATAATAGCATTGGCGTGGTAGTAGTAAGTTACAATAACATGCCAATTGTTTTGCATTGGTTTCATCAACTCGAACCCAAGACCTCTTCTACGAGAACTAAGTCCCCCTCCACGACCGCATGGGCTAGAGCCCTGGATCACTAATCTTTCATGGATTGGGTGTGTAATTCCCTTATTATTTCACAATAGACTGTCCACATTTTAGACCCATGAGTCCAAGTAATTATTCATTCAACAGTTTCGAGACACCGCCACGTAGTGTTCCAACACCCTTCTTCACCTAAAAGCCCAGACGGCCCAGATCTCTAGATAGATTGGTATAATGGATGAAAAATCATGTTCCCTTAACAATTTGCTTTAGATTAGTGAAAAGTAAAAACTCCTCTTAACATTGAAAAAACTCTCCTTCACATCACGTAAATTGTGATTACTCCACACACCATGCCCACCACCCCTCCCCTTGTAAGAAAAACATGATTCCCTAAATTAAGCCTTCTCCACACTAAAAAGCACAAAGAAAAACTTCCTCCTCACCCATATATACAAACCACAACTTGGTGTTAGTTCAAAAATTGCCTACATTAAAAACAATGCTTGTGGCAAAAACCCTATTTGGCATTATAATTCTAGTGCTACAAGTTGTTGTGATAGTAGAAGCCAAATCAGTGTACCCAAGGGTGCACCAAAATGGCACAAGTGGCTCACCAATTTCGCCGTGGCTCAGGAAGGTGGTGGTGGACCAGAGGGAACCCGGGTGCTCGAAGAGGCCATGGATTTGTAATGAGGGAGAAGATCCGCCTAGAGTGAGGAGAATGTGTTGCAAGAATCAATGCATTGAGGTCAGCTCTGACATAAATAACTGTGGGTTATGTGGGACTCGATGCCCGTTCGCTTGGCAATGTTGCCGCGGGTCCTGTATCAACACCAATGTCGACCGTTTTCATTGTGGAAAGTGCGATCACAAATGCCCCTTTCCGGGATTTTGCTTCTATGGCATGTGTGGATACGCAGGGCCCGTGCCTCCTGTCCCATTTCCACCTAAACCGCCTCTTCCTCCTCGTCCACCGAAACCGCCTTTTCCTCCTAAACCTCCTTTTCCACCGAAACCGCCTCGTCCTCCTTTTCCATTTCCGCCTAAACCCCCTCGTCCTCCTTTTCCTTTTCCACCTAAACCACCTCGTCCTCCTTTTCCATTTCCTCCTAAACCACCTCGTCCTCCTTTTCCATTTCCGCCTAAACCCCCTCGTCCTCCTTTTCCTTTTCCACCTAAACCGCCTCGTCCTCCTTTTCCATTTCCGCCTAAACCACCTCATCCTCCTTTTCCTTTTCCACCTAAACCGCCTCTTCCTCCATTTCCGCCTAAACCACCTCACTTTCCTCCCGCTCAAACGGTGGAGGGAGGTCTGCCACACGGGTCAAGTTGAAGATAAAAGTTTTCCCCCTTTAAGCTTGTATGTTTACTTGTTGGAGTCATTTTCTTATTTAGATGGCATGGAATATGGTTATTATAATAATGTTTTCGCAAATTTATCGCTTAAGCCAACAGGATGTCATTGACAGATGAAATAGCCATTATATTCGACCAATGATCATTATACTAAAAATGTTACCACTCAGAGTTAAGGTGATGTCTAAAAGAGTAGCTATATGTTTTGTTATTGAAGGGTACATTATATGACAAAATAAAAGTGAGATTGAATTTTGTATGTTTTGTTTGTTTTTAGTAGTGGGGAGAGTAGATTAGTGCTCTATTACACATGTTGAAGAATGTATATTATTGAGGTGCATACTAGAGATAAAAAAGAAAGGAGCTAACTGACCTAAACACAACCAAACAGAGGCAAACTTGCTTTCCATATTGTTTCTCCCCAAGTTACTGGTGCTACGTGCTATATAAAAAGATAACTCGACGTTGTAACCCAGATGGAAACATGAATATCACAATGAATCATGTCGGCGCGTTAACCAGTTAACGTCGTTTATACACTACGATCAGTTCATTTCAAGCTCTGAAACATGAAGAAGAGTCCAACCCAACATTAACTGGTGGGCAGAGCTGAAAAATGTTACCCCAATGCTCTACATGATTTCATCCTACTCTTCTGCATCATCAACTTCAGAAAGTTCTATTTCGTCCACATCGCTGTCATGATCAATGGAAACACCTGCACCAATACCAAGTTAATTGGCATTTGTGGAACGAGGAGAAAGTGGAGTTAGATAGTACAACAAACTCCAAATGAAAGTTTCAAAGAGAACTTCCAAGATTGTTCAGAATATGAAATCTCTATCTCATACTAATAAAGACTGGTTTCGTAGCATATTGTATAACTATGCATATGGAAGTAAAAAAATTCAGCCTTACAGAAGCACAAGCTTGCAACCTCATAACAAAATACAAGACTCCACATGCTTAGTTACTAAAAAATACTCCCTCTGTCCCAATTTAAATGTCCCCTAAATTGGGACAGAGGGAATAACAATGAGTCTCCAATCCACATCCTTAATCTACAACCAACAAAAGCCAAGTTCTAGGAAGGTTCATGCATTCACCTACATCAACGGGCACACATATAAGTCTGATCATGGGACCTCACAAAACCTGTCAACATAAGTCCACACAATGCAAGGCATTGTTTGGCCTGTGGCACATGAGAAGTTAACGAAGCCTTGTTTATCAAAGAAGCTAATTTTCAAATCGATCAATTAGGTCAGCAATGAAATTCAACTTTGGGCCCAAAAGGGCTGAGCAGTACTCCCCAAAATTCCAACCATGTAGTGCACAGTGTAGGAATATAGCAAAGGTGCTGATTATTAAGCATTAGAAAGACTTAAAACTTAAAGACCTTCCTTCAAAAAGTATAATGCTTGGTTGAGTTCATCAATTGCAGTACAAGAATTATATATATAAAAAATAATACCTCTAGAAATAAAGGAAGCCAGACTATTGGTTTGCTCCCTTGATTCCAATGTGTTATCAAGAAGATAAGGAAGTTCTAGAAATTGTAAGAAAGCTTCTGTTTGAGGGTTTCTACAATATCCTGCAAAATAGGAAAATGAGTTAGAAGATAAAATTTTCTACCCCTGAATAACAACATTGTTTCATAAGCTACAATAATAGTAACTAGATATGAGTTCAAACAACTAATAACCGATGCTGATAACCATGCACCTCAATTGCAGAAGCCTGACGACAAAACAATTGTCAACTTATTACCCATAATGTTAGCGAAAATTTCGTTGGCTAGCCTCAAAATGACATTTGGATCTTACTTTATACATAGGTATAAGTGCTGTGAAACTATTTACCGAAAAAAAAAGAAAAGTGCTGTGATACTTGACAGGAATGCAGCACTCAAGCACTGCTATTTTAACTTGAAGTAGCACATATCAAGAGTTGCTTCGCACATTGAGTTCTAGAAAACATTCAACAACAGCCCTGAAGCAAGGTTCGAGGCTTAAGCACAAGTCCAGAAAACATTGAGGCAGCACCTGAAGAAACAACTGAATGCTACATCAAGCACTGAAATTTCAGTAGCCCCAAATCTGATGCTGGTGGTGCAGTGCCTGAAGCTTAGCTAGAACGCTAAAACATCTTTTTCTATTTCTCTCTCCACTCCCATCCCCTCTACTTTTCTCAATGCAGGTTGAAAAATAGGGGGTGCCAACAGTCCTAAATACAATAGGATGTGGAATGAGATTATGGGTTTCCGACAAGCCACTTCTACATCCATTTATCTTTTAACAATAACGTCGAAAGGATGGCAGGCTGTTGCCCCTCTTGACGATGAAGCTTATCCCCCATTGTCTCACTGGCCAACCTTGACACCTGTTATTTTTTGCAGCACATTCCCCATGATTATGAAATTCGAAAACTTAAACTTTTTGAGTCAAGTCAATGGAGTTTTGACTATCTATTGCCATACTTGTATTACCATATCTACTTTTGAGATCGTAACCATCTCCAGAGTTTATCACTTATCCCTCCATTATATGCCAAGGGTAGCTGCTCCAGCTCTATCTAAAGAAGCCTCATTTTATATATGTATTTTGTTTGTCTTGACTCTTGAGATTCAGTAATCTAAATGAATGAATACAAAAACAACAAGGTGGTTTAGAATAACCACGATGGAAGACCAATCACGTTCAGTTAGAGAAGAATTATGGTCCCAATTTTTCCAACCAACCACAATAGTTCATTTGTTTGTCTACATTGATACTTCCATCGATTCAAAAGCTTATTAAGTATACCCCCAAGCAAGTACAATATTAAGGGGGCCTATTGACATGTAGCTTATCATCACTAAGACAAACGAAAGTATGATAGAAGCAACTCAGAGCATTACCCATAGAAGAAACATTTGAAACAGAACCAGAGGGATTGTGGCACGGAACTGTCCGCACAAACTCAAAAGGTTTAGACCCTCTTGTCTGTAGCCTATGGCTAACCCATTGGCGACATTCTTGCATGTCAAGCTGTAAACCCCTGCAACAAAAGGGAAAAGAGATAACATAGCAGTAACTGAAACAGAAAGTCAAACACTGACATGCCAAGGATATACATACCCAAAATTTGCTCTTCTAGTAGTTAGAGGAAGGATAGAGTTAAACTTCCTCGTTATTGCAAGCCATTCTTCATCATAATGGATCTCAAAAGGTCCTGGCTCGGATTCAATTTCAAAAATCTGAACCTCAGTTAAACCCACAACTGACATGAGATTCAGGGAATTACTACATAAAGGACATGAAGACAACAAGCAAGAATACCAGACAATACCTGCAAAAATTTGCGTCCTGGGAGGCACTTATCAAGTGCAAGAAATTTTGTCACCGCGCCTCCCTCTCCATGTTGAACTAAACCAGCAAATTTGCAGTGTAGATGTGCTGAAAACCAATAAGGTGGTTTCAATTTTTCTAGCAATTCTGCAGCAGGTTTACTTCCTAGGGTTCTCTCCTGTATCTGAATAAGTATGCATTATTAGTGGTCAAGCAAATAGAAATCTTCCAGTCGACATTAACAGCATCAATATCATGCAAGATGCTTAGAAAAGAAAACTCCGGCTATTCATAGGCCTGGGAACAAAAAAAGAGTAGGCCACGAGATCTCTACGGTAGTTAGAGGCAATATGTAATTCTAACGACAAATCAAAAAAGCCTAGTTCTCTGCACACACTCCAATGCTACTGTTAAACCATATGTTAAAGCATCCAACTCAATACCAATTGGCAATGAGTGGAGAGGCCGCCAGGCTCATATACCAATCATGGAGGTGATTATTAACCGATGTGGGACAAGCTATAACACTCCCCCGCATGTGTGACCCACTGACCCCAAGACTCACACATGGTGAGGTAAACAAACAATTCAATACATAGGACAACCATCAACGACAAACAAAGGGGGAATCAACCACCAACGACATAGAGTCTTGTCCGAAAGCCTCCGAAAGCCTAGCTCCAATACCATGTTAAAGATCCAACTCAATACCAATTAGCAACGAGTGGAGAGGCCGCCCAGGCACATATACAAGTTATGGAGGTGATTATTAACCGACTTGGGACAAGTTGTAAAAGCATCCAATTCAAAATCAATTGGCAATGAGTGGAGAGGCGGCTCAGGCTCATATACTAGTTTTGGAGAAAATTAACCGATGAACACTACCCCACACGTGCAACCCTGACTCGCTTGTGGAGAGGTAAACAAACAATCCATAACACATAGGGCTGCTCGCGGTCCGGTTCGGTTCGGATTTCTAGGAATCCGAAGACCGAACCGCTAGTCACGGTTTTTATAAAATGAAATCCGTGTCCGGACCAAAAGTCCTACGGGTTGGTTTTTACAAAATAAAATCCGATCTGTGACTCGCGGATCGGTTACGGTTTTGTCCACGGATTTTAACAAAAATAAAGCTTAAGCATATATCCCACACTAAAAGGGAAGAATGTTACATTCAAAATTAAGTTTAACACCACCAGAAAATACTTGTTACATAAACTACCAAAAACCTATTTTAAAAATCAAATTCAAAAGAATCTAAACACTAGTAGAATTGTATCATTATAGTACATAACATTAAAAAAATGAAAAAGAAACGAACTAGTGAAACTCAACTAGGGTTACCCGTTATTTATATGAAAACACTATAATTTACTCCTTATATTTTATGTACATCTACATTATATCCCATTATTAAGATAAAATACTAAAATTGGTAGAAAAAAGTGTTAACATTACTAACAATTTATTATATAAATACACATATATATTTATATATATTATTTATATAAAATAAATATATCACGGTTCGGTTCGGTTAATCCACGGTTTTGTAATGAAAATCCGTGGACCGAACCGCGAGTTACGGTTTTCTAATTTTTCAATCCGTGTCCGGACCATTAATCCACGGACAAAATCCAAAAGGTACGGATCGGTTCGGTCCGGACCGGTTTCACAGTTCACCGGATTTTTTGAGCAGCCCTAATAACACATGTATCACAACAAACAATGGTGCACTTATGGCACAAACAAGGGGGACCAAATTCTCTGAAACCCTAGCTCTGATACGATGTTAAAACATCCAACTCAAAACCAATGAGTAGAGAGCGGCCCAGGCTCATATACTAGTTTTGGAGGAAATAATTAACCAATGTGGGACAAACTCCAACAGCTAGTATACAGGTTCTCTACTTTTTATTATTCAATTTACAACCAAGCCATTTCTCAATGCTTCTTGTGTAAAGTTATAGCTCAGATAAAATAAACCGAAAAGGTCAGACATTTGCCTAGTCAGGAAAAACTAAACAAAAAATTGATATGTTCAGCTCCGAAAACATAAAGTGCAGAAATGAGTCCTATCGGCTATCACAAGTCCACCAAACCTCCAAACTTACAGAAGTAGAAAAACATTCACATGCAGGTAACTGAAAGCAAAGCAAAATAGTACAAAACAACCCAAACCTTCTTAGGGCAAATACTTCAAAAAATGTGGGGATGTTGCATTAACATATACAAGCTTTCACCATATTAATGCAGATGTTAGAACACTAGATTACCTCTTGGTTGAAAAATGGTTTATGTCGAACAAGCGTCTTCCAATCTCCGTGGTCAGTGATACCAATAGGCCAGTCATGTGAAAGGAATATATCAATTGGTTCCTCAACTTGCATGAGCTTGTGGACATCATACTCACGTACGTGATATATAGACCGGATATCCTTCTCATTATAAGGCACCCTCTCGTGATGTCCTGCTCATAAAACACATATTTTCTTATTTCTCTTTAGTACCTAGGGCCAATTTACACCAAGTTACAACAAATCAATGCTCTCAAACGCTCAGAGGAAAGCCACGACACAACATGTGATGTAGAACAGGACAGCATGACTACATAGCCTTATTGAAGTCCATAAAAGTTAACCAACCTAAATGATAATCATGTGCTTTATAAATCCCAGATAGTCCTCCAATACGAATGTTGCCAAACTTGACCACTCCAGCAAAACCCAAGAAGTATATATCAGGCGCTGTCCATCCTCCATAGTATCTACAAAAACAACATACATCCATGGTTTGCTTTACACCATTCCATTTACTTATTTTAAGGTCTAACCAGCCCAAGTTGGTCATCAAGATTAGATTATGCACCTTACAGAAGTTATGTATTTCCAATGAGAAAACAAAACAAAGAGGACTTGGAAAAGGTGGAACATTTTCAAGTTAGAGAAACACAAAATGCTAAGGATGTAAAGTTTAGACCACAAGAAATACCGTTTTATTCAATAAAATACTAAGTAAAATGGTAATAGCAATCATAATTAACTGATAATAGCTGATGTACAAACTACCGCCAATGCAATCGACTAGTAATTTCAACAGTTAACGGCCAAAAAAGACTCTGGAAATTAAGTAGGCACATCAGTTCAAGTTCTGTAAAACATATTGTGCATGACAAAAGCAAGTCTAACAAAGAGCTCAACCTTCTAAAGACTTCCTCAAGCGACAATTATCCGGTTTTGGCCACAGCCCACGTATCATCTCATGCAAAGAAATCTACAAGGAAAAAATCAATGAATAAAAGTCTACATACAGTTCCCACAGGTAATTCGATGCTTCGTGATTGCCGCCTATGAATATGGTTGGAAACGGAGCTACTTTTTCCCCTGAGTAGTACTTCCAGAAAGAGTTCATGCTACGAAATTTAGGCTTCACGTTTAAGCTTTCCAAATCCTTCTCATTCCTAACAGCCTGTTCTCCAAGGGGATTCAAGTTTCAAACCAATAGGGAAAGGAGTAAAAAACATAAAATAGACCCAAAAAAAAAAGTCATTTGAGTTGCCAAAATCACAATTACATGAATTTGAGTTGCCAAAAGCTCATTAATTTGAATTACACAGGCACAGCAAAATAAGCTATTGGAATGATCAAAATAGTATGCATGGGTGGTTCTACCATTGATTGAGGGAGTTCAGTGAACCCCCTGGGTTTAGAAAATGTACTAAAATTTTGTTATTTTTCATATGTAATCTGATTTTTCTTTAGTGTCTGCACTGTATCATTAATACGAAGTCAAAATGAATAAAATTCACTTACATTTAAGAGTAAACCAGGCCCAATAAATTTTTAACTAAAATAAAAGACTTCATTTTATGTAGAGTTTTGTATCCCAAAAATGTGCTACTATATGTTTTTGTCATCACTAAACTAAAATCCTGGAGTTGAGCCGCCCCTGATAGTATGAATAGAACAGCAAGAACTAGGAACACACAATTGGGGGTGGAGCAAATAAATAGTCGAGATACTGCATTTTAACAGAGAAATCAACTGCAGAAATTGTATTGATTCTGTGCGGTATACCTGGAAGTCACCACAGCAAATGAGGAGGTCGATTTTGGTCTTCTCTACTTCCTGCAAATGCAATAGCGTCGCGTACACGTTGTCCAAATCTCCATGCATACACCCTTCCACTGCAATCTTCATTTCTAAATCTACGCATTCAAAGACGAACAAGCAAAAACATCACGTGATGCTCTGAATTCTTTTGAGCAAAATTACAAATCCTAAGGTTCCGTGATATACTGGCACTGAAAACGGCGGAGGTATTGGCAAAACCCACTTGTAAAAGTAGGGTTACGGATGCTAAATACTCGAATCAGAGAAGAAGGAGAAGAGTGAAGTGACGTCTAGCCTTGTTCGATATTCGGCGAGAGACGGTTGTGCCTGGCTAGACCAGTGCACTTTGCGTTTGCAGATGAAGAAGGGTTTTAGCGGGTTGGAGAAGGAGGGCTATAGTTTGGGAGAAGAAATTTCTCGAGGGCTAAATCTGAAATATTCCTTAATCTAGGGCTACATAAAATCTGAATTGTTTTTTTATACTAATGTCTATTGTTTTTGGCAACTGATTTTGTCATTCTTTTTTTGTTAACGCTACTTTCCTGCAAGTGTATTTTTGGTGCAAAAATACACTTGCAGAGGAGTGACAAAATCATTTCACTTGTTTTTTCCGTGATACTAAAATTTTAATTTTACTAGTAGTAAAGTGGAGTAAAGTAAAAGGAAAATCATTTTCTACATGAGTTCATTTGATAAGAGAAATTTGTAAAGAAATTTTTAAAAAAGAAGTCAATAGTTTAATTGTAAAAAAAAAACAAAATTCCTGCAAAATCTTGTGTCTTTTGCACTATGAAGTCATTTATTCTTGCAAAATCTGCTTACTAACTGAACACCCAAAAAAGGGATTCGGGGATCATGTAGCCCGCTCTACAGGTTGTAGTGTGACCGATCCATTTTGACAATGGACGACTCGAATTTTAATTTGAGCAATGGACGATTCAGATTAATAAGAGCTCAAATTAAAATCTGAGTCGTCCATGCCAAAATAAACGGTCGAATCAATTACACTACAACCTTATAGTGTGGTTGTACACTACAGGAAACCCCAATCTCAAAATATGCAAGAATGCCAGAGATTCATACACTTTCCTTGCAACTGAATGAGCCAAATCTTTCTTAGAGCATCTCTAACAAGAGAGGTCAAAAGTGGAAATGTCAAATTATTTTGAAGGCTTATGTGGCAATTTAACCTTTTCAATTTGACATCAAGCTCCCCCTTTCCAACCCCTATGTCAAATTATTTTGAAAGCTTATGGTCAATTTTTGAAAATTGGCAGTCTAGAAGGTTGATATCAAAGTTGACATGTTAGGACTTCCCTTCAAAGCCACGTCACTTCCCTTCAAAGCTATATGTCACTTTTGGCATAATAGAAGGCATCGTGGTTGGATGGTGACTTAATGCCAAAATTAGCCATTTGATTGTCCACCTCAGTTTTAACATCTCCCGTTGGAGATGCTCTTAGTCTTCTTTTAAACGTGCTTATTATTATTTTTTTTTTTATACATTCGCCATCCTCTTTTCTCACCTATGCATTTTTTGCCCTTCCAAAAAAAAATTTAATAAATAGTTTTCCCATATTTTTACAGGAAAATATGAGAAAAAAAGAAAAGGTGGGATATAGTTTTGCAGTCTGGCCCATCCAGGAGCCCAGCCCCAGCCATCCGGATGACGAATGTGTCAGAGCCCGACTGCGGAGGCTACAAATAGAGAAAGTGATGATGGGGAGGAACTAACAGAGACTCAAGTTCGTATAATTTGCGTGCTCGTGAAAACATCTTTAAAACACATCACAATCTAATAAAATTCGTAAAAGCGACGATTAAGAAAACGAGCGCAGCACGAGGATTAAGTGTAGGGCATTTTCAGGATTATATGACTAAGGTCAAGATACATATAGCATGAAAGAAAACATGAAATACAACAATTCTAAAAAAAAAAAAAAAGGATGCAGACATGACCAGGGACACTAAACTTTTTTCTTGCTATGCATATCCATGTTATAAACTCTTTAGGTTAGGTAACTTTTCAAATGTGTTATCAACGGATGACGCATGTCTACGTACACGCATATATTTAATATTACACTTTTTTTCCAATACAATTGAAGTTTTTTATATCAACTCTTGACAAAAAAAAAATTTAAAATTTACAAAATTCACCTTAATGTGTCTTTATGTGTGTCTCCGGCGTATTCTACCATAAAAACACAAAAAATTATCGAACATACCTACTTCCGTGTGTCGCTAGCATACGAGTGTTTTCAATGTGTCCGACACAGAGATGTCTACTCCTAATTGTGTTTGTGTTTCATAGCTACATACTACAGATAGGTAGAATTTTCTTTTTCTTTCTTTCATCTCTCATATATAACAAGGAATCCTTGCAGGAGTTAAATATCAGGGGCTTTCCAACCTTTGTGTCGTCCATTTTATTTAACTCTCATGGATGTACAAGTGGTGGTAGTTCTTTTGGGGAGAAATCAACTTTTAAGGCTATTAATAAGATGGAAAGGAGGTTGAGAAGATCAAAGAGGAAAATGAAGAAGAAGAAACTTCTTGCCGAGCTTGGGGTCAGGGCCAACAAAGTAAGTCGTAGAAAAAAGATGATCCCTTCTTCCTCCTTATCTTCCGGTGATATCAAGAACCGAAACTCCCTTCTTTCAAGGAAGCTCGAGAGATGATGGATATTGGTGCGAGATTAGACATTCAATATAAAGGGGGAGGAACTTTATGCTTAAGACTCTTGTGGAAATGCTGGAGGCCGATTTAGCAGAAAGAATTGACGCTCTTGATGATTTGGGGAATGACTTTGAGTTGGAGGATGCATGATGTCGACCTCGAGGAAGATGTCTCCTTTTCTTTGAAATTTTGAACCGTCATCTGACATGTTTGTTGTTTTTTGGGTTCAGGTCATATTCCTTTTGATTTGTTCCTTTTGCTTCGGTTGTGGTTATAGGTGTTTTTTCGTCCTCTTGTTTTCAGGTTAGGTTTTAGGTGTTGGGTCTTACGCTTGTTTTTTGGCAGCTTCTATGGCTCTTGTGGTGTTGGGGAGTGATGTTTTTAGGTGTTTGCTTCGATTGTTTTCTTGCCATCTTTCGGTGTTGGTTCTCGGGTGGTGTTTTCAAAAAAAATTACCTTATCAATTTCTGTAGTTCCCATCTATTTTGTGGTACTTATAATAGTTGATCAATAATTCTATGTACCTCAAAAGGTACCTCGAAAATACACCAAAATAGGAAATCAATGGTTCAGATTCGTTTCAAAGTGAATTTATACCATTGATTTCTCATTTGAGGTGTTTTCGGGGTATCCTATTTGGGTACCTAGCATTGTGCTTTGGCCCTCATATTACCAGTTAGCTTGACTAACGCCAATTGTTCTTCACCTTAACTTACTTACGTCTAAAAGTACAACTATAATTTGTGATACAGGATATTTTGTGCAACTCCTCTTATTAAAATTTCTACCCATTCAACTAAGGACTTTCTTGACTTTTAGGACTTTTTTTGGTTTTGTCCTTATTAAAAAAAATCGCGTTTGTTAGTTTTACGTCTCATTTTTTTGGTTTTCCGATTCGTCTCATCAAAGTTGGCTTCTTTTTTTTTTTTCTTCTTAAAAGTGGTTATTTCCCAAAATATTTGGTTAAAGTGAATTTTTTTTACTTTTCTAATCAATAATCCACAAAAATTTAACACAAAACTAACAAATACAAAAAAAAAAAATCAAACAAGAACAAAATCAACTTATTTTGTTAAAAGTTTAGTGGAACACCACCGCGGCCATTGCGTGAATATACATTGTAATGATCGGACAATTTCGGTATGCAATGGCAAAGCTGTTTTTTGGACCGCGAGGCCCAGCCCAACGAATTTTTTCCCGTATAACTTGCATACTTTTCAGAAAATTCATGGCCGGTCCTATTTTTTTGTATGGGTTCCATGCAAACCCTCTTTGTAAGTGCTATCCCATCCAAGCCCTTTTTAAATATGCTTTTACCATTTTGCCCTTTTCACTTTTCAGCACCCACAGAATTCACACCCTAAGAATTCACACACCTTTAAAGAATTCACACTCCTACAGAATTCACACCCCCAAGAAGAATTCACACCCTCTAGAATTCACACACCTTTGCAAGAATTCACAACCCCCGAATTCACATCCCTCGAGAATTCACAACCCACAGAATTCACACATCTCGAGAATTCACACTAATTCACACCCCTACAGAATTCACACCTCTAAGAATTCACACCCCCAAGAAGAATTCACACCCTCGAGAATTCACACACCTTTGCAAGAATTCACAACCCCCGAATTCACATCCCTTGAGAATTCACAACCCACAGAATTCACACATCTCGAGAATTCACACCCCAGAAAATTCACACCCTCCGAGAATTCACACTAATTCACACCTCTTTGCAAGAATTCACACCCCCGAATTCACATCCTTTTACAAAATTCATACCCCTTTGCAGAATTTACACCCCCAGAAATTCACACCCATTCGCGCTATTCACACCTAAATAAAGAATTCACATATTCGGAAAAGACACAATTCACACCTTAAAAAAAGACAAAATTCACACCTCTAAATGCAGAACTCACAACTCACAATTCACATCCCTATATTCAGAATTCACACCCCAAAATTCCAGATTCTTTTTTAGAATTCACACCCATGCTATGGTCAACATATATGCACACAGAGATATTCTGAAAAGATTTTAAAAAAACGAAAGAAACAAAACCAAACATAACTAATGCCAAACTACTCTACAGAAAACTCGTGAAGCATTAAACTAATGCCAAACTATCTCTGATTCTAATTACTAATGCCAAAGTAGCAGGTAGCCATTAAAACGATCATCATCACCGTCATTGTCTGAGACAATGGAAGCAACGACTGCGGCAGAGGCTTGCTGGACAAAATCCAGCCACCGCGTCCAGAAGACACCGGCATCGAAGACTACGCACTCCCACCCGACTCGATCAAGGAAGCGTTCCTCAAGGCCGCCACCACCGTCGTCTCACGCGCCACCTTGATTTTCGAAAAAGAAGAGGAGCGTTGCGTGGAGGATCCGCGGGGGAAAAGACGGGGGACGATCTGGTGGGGGTGAGCGAGGGTGTGGATCCTCCGCCCGGGGTTGCGTGGCCGAGAAAGGCGGCGGAGTGGGGGAGGCGATGCGGTACGAGGTGGCGGCGGGGCTAACGGAGGCGGAGGAGAGAGTGGATAGGAGGGGATCCGGTGGAAGGAGAGGAGGCTTGGGTATGGACCGAGCGGTTTGAAGATTGTGGATGATTAGGGGAAGAGTGATGGTGAAGAGGAGGGAAGGACGGGCCAGATGAGAGAGAGAGGGGGTATTTTGGGTACCTCAGTCAAAACAGGGGTTATGTGGGTAGACTTGGACAAGAGGTGGGCCTATGCGGGTTAGTAGATACAAAACAGGGGCGGCCAGGAAGAACCCCCATACTTTTGGTAGATATAACAAGTTGTGAAATTTCAACCATAACAAAAAACATGAATACCAAATTACTTTCATAGTTTGGCCCCATCGACTTCGATTCTTTGCTCAACCACTGCTAGCCTGTTCGTTTTTACGTTGTACTAGTGGATGCCTGTGCCTGAAGATACAGCGCAACGCATTCTAAACACAGTCTAAAGGCACGGCGCGACACGCTTTTTGAAACAACTGGAGTAAAAAATTGATCATTGCCCTGTTTCTCTATCTCTTTTTTTATTTTATTTTATGGAAACATGTTTCTTTTTGGGTTTTTTATTTATCAAATACTATTGGACATGAATTTTTTTTTCCCTTCCCTGCAATGGTTATCTTTTGTTTCCCCTTATCTGCGACTGTTTCCTTTTGTGTTTTCCTTAGTCATTGCTTCAGCCTTTCCGACAAAAAAGAGTAAAATCTATATCAAAACTTTTAATCTATAAACCAAGAGACCATGACATGAAGAACTGAAAGTTTTTTTGTCAGGATTCAGACTTTAAGAATCCATATACTACCAAGCCTGATAATCGTTTTATTGAACCTCTAGAATTAACACATCAATACACCAATCAAAGGCTGAAACTTCAATATACTAAACTTTTTTGTGGATTAAACAATAATTTAAACACCAAGCCTGGTAATTGTATTTTTTTCCTTATGTTTTTCTTGTCGGACCGCTTTTTCACCATCTCTCCTAAAACCAATTGGTGGTAGGAAGGGTTTCAATTAAGTCTTTTATGGCATTCGACATCGCACTCGCAAGTCTATTTTTAGAGCGGTCGCAGGAAGTGGCATTATGTAACCAAATCCATGAGGGCACTCTGGGCCCAACAATCCCTCCCTCATGATGGCGCTCCCGCGACTCAAACCCATGACTTTCTAGCTCTGATACCACTTGTCGGACCGCTTTTCAACCATTTCTCCTAAACCAATTGGTGGTAGGAAGGGTTTCAATTAAGTCTTTTATGACATCGCACTCGCAAGTCTGTTTTTAGAGCGGTCGCAGGAAGTGGCATTATATAACCAAATCCATGGGGGCACTCCGGGCTAACAGTTTTGAATATTAAATAGCAATTTAGAAAAATCCTAGTCTAGTGCGAAATTTAGGATGGGGGGATTCTTACCGGAAAGAGAGAACCAAATGGATTTTTTCGTGGATATGGAGAAGATGTATACAGAGATTGAGGCAATCAATCAGTGACAAATTGAGGGGGGGGCTCCAACCTGAAACGTCGGATGAGTTGGTGGGCGCTGAGTGTTTCGTTGTGCGTCGAGAAGTGGGTTTTGGGAGAGAGAGAGAGAGAGAGAGACCGTAACTATGGAGGGAGAAGGAGAGAAGAGAGAGAAAGACAAAAACGACTATACCCTATTGAAAACAGGTTGAATTACACAGAAACGGGTAGACAGACATGAAACTTGTTAATAGGTTGGAATCAATGATTCAATCCAACGGTTGTAACCTATTGGAATTTCGATCCGACAGCTAGAAACGTGCTTTTGTTTGTATGAATAGATAAAAATCGCTCTATTTTATAATATAGATTGTTATGACCTTGTAGAATATTGCATTTTTGCTGTTTATACTATAAGTAAACTTTATAGTAATTCCCAACCATAGCACCAAGTTAAATAGTATGAACCCAGAGGGCTGCTATGCAGGGGTGCACAACATTGCTGTCATATACCATTTCGTCCGTTCGTCTGTGTTTTGGACGGTCCGGATTTAAATAAAACTTTTCCGGGGGCCGTCTGTGCAATATGTCTTGAACGGTCTTGATTTAGATCTGTGTTTTGGACCGGCCGTCTGTGCACCGTACTGCACAGCAAGCCCCCGCAATCAAATTATTATATACACAAGGTATATGTAGGGAATTGATTTTGTCACTTCTCTTTTTGTTAATGCCACTCCCCTTCTCTCACAAAATAAATCATCTAATCAAGACACAAAGGGAGTGATATTAACAAAAAGGGGAGTGGCAAAATCACTCCCCTATATATATATATATATATATAGTATGTTCTGAATCTAGACTTTCAATTAAGTTGCAACTAAAAAAATGTCTCAAGACAAGAGCTTTTATGGTTTAATTAAAGCGGTGATTCTGAGTGGTTTCAGCTGTACCAGAGCTACCATATCCACCAAAACAAAGGGAGCTGTGCTTCTTTATCATTGGAGTAGTTATTACTTAATAATGATGCCCACAAGGCCACAAGAAAGTTAATTTGCCTGTATTTATTGTTTTGCGACCTTTAATCATGAAAATGTGTTGATGTTTGCGTTTCTCATCTTTACCGGCAGGTGAATTCAAATTAATGCTATTGTTTTTTTTTTTTCTACAATCGAATCTCCGGGTCAGCGTGCACGTACCTTAATTTATTCCGGAGCTCTGAAATTAATGGTCGAGCGAACCCAGAACCCTCTTGTGGCCCCAAGGTTTTGAATGTTTGGCCTTTATGGAATTCAAACATGCGACCTCATAAATGATAAACACTTATTTGTATGCCCACTTGACCAAATTTCTTGGGGTTAATTCAAAGGGAAAATGACGGCTAAGGACGTGTTCTGATAATTAATACCCGCCAAGGACATTTTCAGTATTAACAAATGTTTTCAGCATGTCCTTAACGGGTATTAATTATCAAAACACATCCTGAGCCGTCATTTTCCCTAATTCAAAGGGAAATGCTACTGCGGTGGGCCTTGAAGTTAATCAACGGTGCTACTGGTACAGATATTATATTTGTACCAGTGTGTACAAACCTCTTTTTTGTCCCGTTTTGAGTCTCAAAAAAATGATCGAAACCACTCATTTTGTTTAAAATACTTTGTTTACGGCTCTTATGAAAAATAAGCTCAATCTGATATCAGTTAAGGCACCTACAAAACGTTCAACTTTGTCCCAGAATTCAAGCCTGAATTCTAGAGCAAAGTTTGGATGTTTCGTAAACGCTTTTACCGATATCGGATTGAGCTTATTTTTTGCAAGAACCATAAGCAAAGTATTTTAAACAAAATGAGCAGCTCCGATCATTTTTTAAACCCAAAATGGGCCCAAAAATGAATTTGTACCCATTGGTGCATATTTAAAATCTGTACCATTAGACTTTATGGAAGTTAATTAGGGTTTGAGGGTTTGGTTTGGGGCGTCCATGGTTTGGACCGGATTTGGGTGTTTTGAGCTGTATTTGTTTCTTATCTGGGTTTAGGGTTGGGCTGTATTGCTTATCTTTTTGGACCCTTGTAGACTTTTAGGTGTTCCGGGCTCTGCGCGCCCTTGTGGTGTTTTGTCCAACTCTTTGTTGGATCCCCTTTCCCTTTCCCATTCCCATTTTTTAATAAAATTCAATTTTGCCGATAAAAAAAAAAAGGGAAATGCTATTGCACTTAGTCAAATCAAACAATATCAATTTCCTTGACATGAGATTCGCATGTTCATTTAAAAGTCACGAATGAAAATTTTAAAAGGTGTTTCTTCTGAATTGATCATTAGTGGTCATTTATGAATTTTGATATCTTTATCATCAAATTCATGTACATATCATTTTAAAGATTGAAAACTCATCGCATAAATTATCCAATCAGTTAATCAAATTTGGTAATTTATTTCAGTTTTGACTATTTATCATTTTTGGTAAATACGCCATGTTTGACAATTTTTGAGTTTCTTACATTGTTATTGTATGCCATGTCTTTTTATCCTGAGCTTTTTTTTAATATAAAATAAGCAAAAAAAAGAAAGAAAGAGAGAGAGTATGTATTTGATTTTGTTTTAGAGATATGGTTTAGAGAGAGAAACTGAAAAATAAAAATAAAAATTGGGGATAGTATTTGAATTTATTGAAATATTTGTTGAAATATAGGAGATGATAAATTTTTCCAATGTTTTGAGAGATCGAAATCTGGTACTAATTGGGGATAGTATGGACCGGAATTTATTGAAATATATGTTGAAAGTTGTCAATAGCGACAAGATATGTTTGTTAGTTTTGTTCTACACTAGGAGCTAGCCCTGAATCACTATGGTCCCATTTTAATTAATGCTCATCTACATTAGGATTTAGTCATGTGCACTATTCAATTTTTTCCCCCACTCAATTATGTATAAAGAAGATTTTAGAAGAGGTCCAAATTAATATTTTGTCCCGTGCATCAAATGGGTCATCGGCTAGTTCAATATGAAAGCTTAGTAAACGTACATGTGGTATTGTTTCAGATGTTATTGGAGCAAAAATAATATTTTTATCCCATGCATGGAATAATGGTAAGAGAGATGCTACTGGCACAGCAGATCTGTGCACAGATTGTGCACAGATCGCATTGTAGGGCCCACTAAGGGTCCCATACAAATAATCCGATCCGTTAATTATGTTTAAAACATTTTTTCAAGAGCCTCCGCGAAAAATTAGTTCAATCCGATACCTGTAAGTGCTTGATCTAATCATCTAACTTTTCATTCGGGTTTTTTGAGAATGAAAAGTTAGACGATTTGATCAAGTACTTATAGGTGTCGGATTAAGCTAATTTTTCGCGGAGGCCCTTGACAAAATGTTTAAACATAATTAACGGATCGGATTATTTGTATGGAACCCTTAGTGGGCCCCACAACACGATCTGTGCACAGATCTGCTGTGCCAGTAGACTTTATGTAATGGTAATTGGCTAGTTCAACGTGAAAGCCTGGTAAAAAAATATGCTATTGTTCTCGGTCGTTATTGGAGCATCATGCCATGACGAGTTGAAATGCAAGGGGTGGGGACTGTGATGCGATGCTATATTAAATTGGAACGTATCACATGAAAGTCAAGATATCCGGAGGAAAGTTCAATATTTCATTTCAAATAATAAATAGCAAAAATCAAAGATGAAAATTTTTAAAAGGAGTTTCTTCTAAATTGATCGGTAGTGGTCATTTATGAATTTTGATATCTTTATCGTCAAATTCATATACAAATCATTTTAAAGATTGAAAACTCATCACATAAATTATCTGATCAGTTAAACAAATTTGGTAATTTATTTCAGTTTTGACGATTTAACATTTTGGTAAATACATCATGTTTTTACA